>OX392504.1:17503761-17668761 GCA_947623375.1 Apotomis capreana
GCAAGATATTGCTTGTGTTATTTATATTATTAGCACTCATTAGGCCCACAAAGAGGCCCACAGGCTTGGGAAAGTCCAAAACACAGCTTTCTAAAGGACGTCAAATCTGACGGCAGACCGCAGTCTATTATCAACATTGCTATGTAATTCTTATTCGTTTTTTCATACGACTTTCCTTGCGCGTGAAACGAGAGAAAGTTTACGTAAATACGGCAGCGATAAGGGGGTGTGACGTCCGCCGATATGACGTCACGCGCGCGCCCCCCGCGCCGCCCGCCCACACGCCGCCCCACAGCTGATAATACCTTCTATACATTTATTTTTGTTATTATACGGAAAATTTATTCGGATGGTTTACCATTCACATAAGCAGGGACATTGAGTTGAGGTAAACAGCCTTCAATGGCTTAACCGTCTGCCGCAATTTGAATCGATTATGTATGTGGATAATCCTCTTTATTGAAGGCCGGTATACGTAATCGGTTTTCGCTAACCTCATATGACCTTTCGGACATAGAGTGTTGCAAGGGAAAGTTTCGAGCCTAAGACAAGAGCTCAACTTAGCACCACGGTGTTAGATTCCGCTGCCGTCTACGCTAAAACTAGACGAAAGAAACCTAGAACCTAGAACCTAACTGCCCACGTCAGGGAGCAAAACAGATTGAAATACTAATCAGATTATATCCTTAGTGTCTTGTAGTCCTAGTAGAGGTAGTCTTGTCCCGGTTTGTAAATGAATTGTTACAGTAGCATTTCATAAAACAGTATGCATGTTTCGTGAAACCTTTGGTGACATGCGATGTACAAACATAAACATAACATTTTGCACACGCTGTTAGTCACACCTCCTACTTGTGTGCCTTATATTTAGCATAAAGGATTTAATTCTTGCTTTTCTCATTCAGCATTCAAATCATCGTTGGTCTTGTAGCAGTCAGCTGGACATTAACTTCTTTCTCGGCACGTGAACCCCTTTATACCTTTTTATCCAAACACTCCAAGCAAACGTCACCTCGTCCATATTCCGCTGCTCTACCCTACCTAAAAACATAATAAACATCTTATTAATTTTTACATTATTATGTCCTCTTTATCGGATGTCCTTTTTACATACGTAGCTAATTATTATAGTTATGTGGAAACTATTATATCCAATCACAGAAATGCGGATTTAGCTCTAGTGATGTAGTCGATACATGACGCATGAATCCGTCACTACTGGCCCGCAGACGTCACCTGCGTCACTCGGCAATGTTTTCGCAAACACACATACATGTATTAGACACGTACGTTAACACAACATATAGATATGCACATTTATGTAAAGCTATGACGTTTGTGGAAGTATCCTAATCAATACAGTTTAAACGTTATCGTAGCGCCATCTATCTTCTCTGGGCGGTATGATTACGAGGTAAGGAACCCCCATCGTGGTGCGAAAGCGGACTACCTTTCCATTGTAACGATGCCCGGTATGATCGCGAGTGTATTCGACGCTTACAAGATGTCGTAGCACTCGTAGAGAGCTTTTTAGCTACAAATAAGTTAACAGTAGGGTCCGTTGTGATTATTATTATAATAATTATATGGTCGTAGTCAAATGGGTATTTATTACATGCGATAAACCTAATTTGGTTAAACTTTATGATTACTAACGAAGAGTTTAAAATTATGTAGGTATTCCAAATAGTTTTACTTTAGGTATTAAAACAGTTTGGGACTTTCATTTACCGCCTACTAAGTTTTTTAGTGAACCCGTAAACTTTTCAGTACTTAAATAACTTTCTAGCTTCCATACAATGATTGAAAAAATCCCGTTTTTTACTTAGGAAAAAAGTGAATGAGATAGATGATCAATTTGGAAAAAAGTTCACTTATGCAAAAAGGGGAATTTTTAAGTACTTTTAAACATAATATATACATAATTCAATATTTTTCCGGTTTATTAAACTGTTTTGTAAGTGCAAAATTGAACTTCGGATATCTAGTGAAGCTCGGCATGGTAAGTAGCACAAATAACGCAGCTACGATGCGTCATGATTTTCAATAAATTATTATCCTCATTTGTAGAGTAAAAAATACTTGTTTCTAGGGTGGTGTTAAATAAAATCCTACCTACTTTTATCCGCCTACCTGGGTTTTAATTGGACGAGATTTGGTGATATACCCATTCAGTAATTTGTGTTTTTATAATATAACAAAATTACCTAGATATTTTATTTCATTTTATTATTATTTCTAATAAAGCACATCACCAAAGTAAACTTATAGTGGGGAGACCTTGGACTCATTAGATTAACTTTTAATCTTTAGTTTTGCCCAATTTTCTTGTCTAACACATACTTAGGTGGTAAGTTGATCTATTTTTAATATTAAATGATAAAATTTATGTGGACATCAAATATCTAGCTGTAAAGGGGAAGTACTGTTACAAATTTCATAGATGGTAAGAACGTTAATCGATATACCTACTGTTTAAGCGCTAAAAACCTTCGATTGTGATGATGATGATTTGATCATAACATGATTTTTATCCGCCTACTGTAGGATCTAAATCTGTAATGCAAATGAGAAATCTTTACTTTTATTTACTAACATAAATAGCAAATAACGAAATGAATGCCAATAACGTCCATTAAACTTAAAACAATAATATGTAATACGTTTATGGAAATAAAAACCTTAACAGTGTCAAAAAAATTCAATACCTATCAGTTTATGCACAGCACTTACATATATAGGGACATTTTACATACAGAACACATTGAATTTTCATTTTTAAATATGCACCGCCTTTTGTACGATAAGTTTTTTTTGTGCAATTAAGATGAAATATTAAAACGACCCCACTTACATTTCTAAAATAATTAAAACAATCACTCTACGTTTAAATAAAATGGCAAATAAAATTGATCGGCTGAGTACGAGTAGGTATCTTATAATTTTTTTGTGGTAAAATCTCGAGATTTTTTTATTTAGATAATATACTACGTAACGATCCATAGTGGCAATTAAAACGAGTTTTCTTTAAAAATAGTAATGAGTATTGACATGGTATTGACAAAACCGAATAAGCAATTATAATTTCATTTCAGAGTCACGAGGTATATTTATAGGTTTACCATGTCTATCTGTCCATCACGGCTTACCTAACTCAGAGACTGTTAATACTCAAAATCTGTGATTTGGCAAATATACTATTTCTTAATCACGTCGATAAGTGGTAGAATAGAATCTTGAAAATAATATTAGAAGATACATAAACTATAACTACCCAAAATACGACCAACATAGTGGTAGAAGTACAAACATAGTGTTAATGCGATGAACCCTGTAAATTTTCAAAATAATTTCAGTCCATTTCATCAATTTAGCTGTCACGTAATTATACGTTATATAAAACTACTAATATGGGTTTAATGTCGAGGACAATCCGTTTTTAGTATAATGAGCACATTTACCCAACTGCAGTAATTTTATTTACTCCGAAACCAGTCATTAAGTGAGTACTTGAACGATTTTAAACAATGTTCCAAAATAATTAATACTCGTACGTAATTTACGATCACATCATACAGTTTTTTATTAATAATTTAAATATATATTTGTTATTTGTTTAGTTTAAAATCTCTATCTAGGGTAAAATGTCATAATCATAACATGGAAAGAAACCATTGTAAACCCTCCTTCCAGTCTGGTGTTTTAGAATAATGGGTTCACATAGAGGTAGGTACATGTTGCGATTGTTGAAAAATCGAACTCCAGATATTGAAAGGACTTTTCATGAATATGAGCTTGCTCATAGGTATAATGATGTCATTTTCGTATCCATAAGTAAAGGCTACGGAATTATTATGTCGCAAACGTAGGTTACAGTCTTGAGTCATTCAATTTTCTGTTGTAAGTAATTTCTGAAATATTTATAATAGGTACCTAATAATAATGCAGTAAAATGTCAATCACAACATTTATTTCATAGTAGACTGATAAAATTATCGACCTTGAACTAAGACTTTCATTGAATACAAATGCATCGTATGATAAAAATAACAATAATAATTTGTGTTGAGTTCCGTACATCATTATAGGATCATTTTGTTGACCGTCCGTCCGTCTGTCTGTCAAGACCCTTTATCTCAGGATCACGTGGAGGTATCGATCTGAAATTAAAACCCTAGGTATACTTTAGTCTACAGTCCCTTGAAGATGTGAAAAAAAATCTAAGTTAAAGTGAAAAAAGATACGGCCGTTTATACTGCAAGAAACGTATTATTTCGATACTCAAAGGAATTAAAATTTATAGGGTATTTACCGTTGACCTAGAAATGTAAAATTTGACAAGTACCTAATGCTGTTTTATACTACAACTATAAGGAAAAATCTGACTTTATACATTTGTAATCAAATCATAAAAATAAGGTTGATTTAACGTACCTAAAACAGTTTTCCAACAGTAAAGTTAAGGTTGTCGCTCAGTACCTACAGTTTATCTTTTCGTTAGAGAAATATCCAGTGCTGTCATAATTTAAATTTTTTCATTTAAGTATTGAAAATAATACGCACACTTAAAATAACTGGAATATAATTTAAATATGTAACATGTAATAATGACTTAAAACTAATTTGCAAATATTTCATCAATACCTACTATAGAAGCAACCCCTCAACAAATATGCCTTCAACTGTTTATGAACGCGACACAGTCTGAAATCACTTTTAAATTAGTGGGATGCTTGCTAATAGTAGATTGTACGACAAGTGCATAAAACGCATCATTTTACACGAGACGTTTATCCATCCGAGCGAGCTTGCGAGCGAGGATGAATATAAAGTCGAGTGTAAAATGCGTTTTATGGACGAGTTGCACACTCTACTTTTCACTTCGATTGCGAGAAAATGAAACTGTACCATGTAAATAACATATATACACATATCATGTATACCTACCTACTTAAAAACAAATTTAATTAAAATTTAAAGTAATAGTTTAAAAAGTAATAAATGATAGTACATAAAAGTTACAAGTTTATTTCAAGAAATTTTATTCTATGAAATCTTTTTCTATTCTCCCGATAAATCAGATCGGATCGGAAGGTCTGGAACGGGTTTTATTGTATGAAGTTTTATGTTGTTTTTTTTAACCGTTTATTAAGAACCTTTTTCGTGTGGCTGTTGGACCGATCGCCTTGGTCTTCGACGACGATTTTACTTTATGCTCTAGAGCATAAAAAGCGACTTTATGTCGCCTACGCACAGCCTAATGTCGAACTTTAGAGCGAGAGAAGTGAAAAAATGATTATTGCCTGGTTTCTTGTGCAGTGCTGCGCTACTTTGTGCTTAGGACAGAAGTTAGTTCATACGGAACCCTCGGTGCGCGAGTCCGGCTAGCATTTGACGGGCATTTTCATTAAGGTATTAATAATCACTCCTGGCTAACACATGTGCCAGTATTCTGTTAGTAAGCCTTACTTAGAATCTTAGATCAGAACTACTAATACATGAAGAATAGTGATTATGATTTATGATTACCTTTTGAAGATACTATAACAGTTATTCCTTTGGTACTTTATGGCAAAATCGCGAATTTCCGCAACAAAAGCTCGGGCGTTTTGTTTATAACTTAATAAGACTGGAATTAATGGTTCCTAACATAATAGAAACTGCAAATGCCACTGATTTCATAACCTCCCAAGGGATCCATCGCCTTTTCGCCCCAAAAATTATCATTTTCACGAGTTATTCAAATAGAGACCCTAACAATTGGCATTAAACGTTAGAATTGTTTGGATAGAAATGGCGTTAGCGTCGTTCCTATTATGAACATGAGCTAGGTGTATACATAGGATTCAATTTTCGGGGCGTGGCGAATCAAGCACCGTGACACGATGTATTCAAAACGCCAATATTTGGTGGCTGAAACTGCAGTATAAATTAGGAGACCTTTCTTTTTCGCCTTCATTGTTTGTCGAAGAAGGGTAGCGAGCGTTGATACGTGGAGTCCGCGAGAGTTATCGATTAGGCAATTACGAGTGCTTGTGTTGAAGGAAGAATCAAAGTATGTTCGCCGAGGGTAAATATAAATGATGCATGGACTGTATAGCGTGATAGTTCAAAGCGCGCCGCCCGCTGCCTACCTAGCTCATAGACGTGCCGCTCTTGCTGTCCGATGCACGTTTCTTTTCAATTTCAGACCAAGTTATTGTAACTCTACTAATAAGATTTGACTAACTTACTCCTATTAAACGTAGTAGGTAACTTGGTGGTAGCGGGGAATAATTTTAATTATTATTTGACTCAAGTGAAATGTTTGATTGTTACAGGGCCGAGCGCCATAGAGCCGCGCTCGCCAAACGCTTTCACGTCCAACTCTACCAGCATGCTACTGCTGCAGACACACGTAAGTATTAAGTAATTCATATTAACATTAGAATCTACGTCAATCTCAAAAAAAGCCTTATCTTTATTAGTAAATTTCTTAATTATCCCCTTAATTTAACATACAACCTAGTCATTGTCGTTGCGCATTAAAGCTGTCATGCTATAGCTATAAATGTTCCATATAGCCTATAATGATACAAAAACGACGTCCGCCATTGGCTGAGCGGTACCCTACCGCCTACCGCTTCAGCGACGCCTCTATTATCGATCACATTTTTTATTACAGAGCAACTACGGTTCGTCCTTCACTGATCTACTGTCACCCCAGTACCAAGAGGATTCTTCAGAGATCCTAGAAGAAAACTTAGACCCATTCCCGGACGTTGAGTTTCACGCTCCGATACCGCCTGAAATCAAATCGCATCGCACGACTCCAGTGAGCGAGACCCCCTCGCCGACCCTCGGCCCGGCCCTGCCTAGTTTTGAAGAGACTTATTCAGTTCGCTATCCAAAGCCCGAGATGGCTGAATTTGGTTTAAAAATGGAAGAAGACTGTTACAATGTTAGCGCATATTCTCATCAGGGACACGCGTCTACACACGTGTTATACCAATACCAACCATCGATTCCGTACGTTCCTTCGCCATATTACGCCCCACCGCAACAATGCAGTCCCACGTTCGATACGGGTGGCGTAACGCACAACCAAGACTCATATTCTCTACCCCCCTTTTCAAATTCAGTCGATTTGCACGTGTCCACGGACCAGAATAGGCAAAGAAGAGCATCACTGCCCGTACAACGATCAGAATCGAATAGTTCGAATGATAGTCCGAAACTACACGGGCCAAAGGCGCACTGCATGCAGGCCTCGGCGCCAAGTTCGGCCTCCAGCTCACCCGGAGGCGTGCCGCCAGATAGTGCCGGCATGCGCGCCGCGCCCCCCTCGCCAAGCCAACTGTGTGCTGTCTGCGGAGACACCGCTGCCTGCCAACATTACGGCGTTAGGACTTGCGAAGGATGTAAAGGATTTTTTAAACGAACTGTTCAAAAAGGATCGAAATACGTTTGCCTAGCTGAAAAGTCCTGTCCCGTAGATAAAAGAAGACGGAACAGATGCCAATTTTGTCGATTCCAAAAATGCCTCACGGTTGGCATGGTTAAGGAGGTCGTACGAACGGATTCCTTAAAAGGAAGGCGAGGGAGATTGCCCTCTAAACCTAAATGCCCGCAGGAATCGCCACCGAGCCCGCCCATCTCGCTGATCACCGCCCTTGTGAGAGCGCACGTTGATACATCGCCGGATTTTTCTAATCTCGATTACTCTCAGTACAGAGAGCCTAATATTATGGAGCCTCCGATGTCCGACTCGGAAGTAATTCAACAATTCTATTCGCTCTTAACGACGTCCATCGATATGATAAAAGTTTTTGCGGAGAAAGTCCCTGGATATGGAGAGCTGTGCCCCGAAGATCGCGATCAACTTTTCGCTTCAGCGCGGCTCGAACTATTTGTGTTGAGACTTGCTTACCGCACGAGGCCAGAAGACACGAAACTAACTTTTTGCAATGGGCTAGTCCTCGACAAACGACAGTGCCAACGATCATTTGGAGACTGGCTGCATGCTGTGCTTGACTTCAGCAACACACTGCACTCAATGGACATTGACATTTCGACCTTCGCGTGCTTGTGCGCGCTGACTCTGATTACAGGTAATTATATTTATATATATATATATCTCTTTACTTTAAATAATATTTCTTTTTTGCAATACTCCTACAGTAATTACAGGAAAGCTGATTTTCTAGTGATCGCCATTGTTCTGAAAGTTATGTACGTCTATAAAGAATTAATGATATCAATTTAATGACATACATGCATAAAAGTTAAAATAAAAGCTTGTAAAATAAAAGGAGCATGTCATTATCAGGATTTTCTGGCGAAAAGTATTAAACAGAGTTTATCTTTTGTTCCAGAGCGACACGGGTTGAAAGACCCACATCGGGTGGAGCAGCTGCAGATGCGAATCATCGGCTGCCTGCGCGCGCACATGCCCAGCGGCGCTGGCGGCGCGGGCGGCGCGGGCGGCGCCCCACACTTCTCGCGCGTCCTGGGCGCGCTGCCTGAGCTGCGCTCCTTGTCCGTGCAAGGTCTCCAGCGCATCTTCTACCTGAAGCTCGAGGACCTCGTTCCAGCGCCGCCCCTCATCGAGAACATGTTCCGCGCCAGCCTGCCTTTCTAAACCGCGGGCCTGTCCGCGCCCGCCCCCTCCCCGAGGACCACTCCAGCCTTCGAATCCATCATCTCCTACTATAAAAATCCATCTCTATTATTTTTATAAGTGTTTAGATTAGAATATAATATATTTTTCTAGAGTATAGTCGAAATTATAGAACTCGATCTCCCGGTATCGATTTCAATCCTTTAAAAATACCTTTTTCAACACACTTGCTCGTAAAGTAGCCCTTAATAAACCGTTTTTATGGCCGCAAAGTATCCTATAAAACATGCATTCTCACTATTCTTTATCGCACTTATAGTATCTACAGTTTTTATTTTTTATTTTAACAAAAAGTTTAACTTGTATATAAAAATTCGCAAAGCTTTTGTGAATAAAATAATTGTGAAATGATGAATCAAATTAATTAATTTTTGTCAATTATAATTGTTATTTATTTGCATTTAAATTAAATATACATTTTATTATACTTTTCATATTCAGCTGTATGACGGTTTCGTCATTCGCAAGGTGCACAAAAATATAAAATCGCTGCGCTATGGCGTAATGCATGTAATACTTCGTTTGTGATTATGATATTACAATGACGCCTCCGGAAATAGTTAATGAAGCTAAATGCTACCGACAGCCTGTTGTCACTGAAATCTACAGAAAAATACCTAAATAGCCTATGAAAATGACATATTTTAGAATACCAGAAAAATTGCCCAGTCGTTACTTAAGATTCGAATAATGAAGTTATTAATAAATACCATATTGTACAAGTGCAATAAAATATTTGAGTTATAAACGGATGTTTTTTACTTTGCAAGTGTGTTGAAAAATGTATAAAACGGGTGTGCATAGTGGTCATTACACTCTTGGCTCCATTACGCCCTCGCTTTCGGCTCGGGCTGCAAACCCGCCTCGGCTATAATAACCAACTTAGCACACTTGTGTCATAATGTACTGTTATATGATAATTATTTTCATCAAAAGAGACAATCGTACCGCTTAAGTAGGTAAGCTTAATTTATTGTAAATGTAGAAAGTTAGTCGTATTTGGGTGTGATTTTGTTTAAACATATGTCGTTATGTGTATTTACCTATTAGTAGTCTGCATTTGAGTTACCGCTCGTGATCGATGGCATCTTGTCGTACAAAATATTCCTATGTTATTTACTTGCGTATTATATAGATACGAAAAATCTAGTCAAAAGACTTAGAGATGTTACAATATTTGGCTCGTGATCTTCGAGCTTTTATAGTAAATTTAATAAAAGTTACTTTACGAATGATACCTAAAGGCATTTGATATGTGTATTGTTTGTGTCCTGTTGTTAAGTGTTGTTGGAGAGTGCTATGTCGACGCCGACGCGGCTGTCGGCTCAGCACATTGTTGGAAGTTACCTTTTAGGATTAAACTATTTAATAATATTTAGACGCTAGGCAGCTAAGGTAATTTTGTTACAATAAATAAGGCCAGAGAGAAAGTTCAGCATCACTAATATGACTCCTTACTCCAACGTGTCTTAAAGAGTACCTTTTAGGTAGAGTACTTAATTTGTTTTCTTGTGTACGAACGTACCTTGAGTAAGCTTTAAAATTTTACATACATATTATATATGTATGATATATTATTATCTATACCCTAAACATATCACTTATTCTTCAACTATGCATTATTTCGGCATTTATCCCTTGCATAAGAAAGCTTCTTATGCTAGTACCTGGTCAATCATGAGCAAAAGCCTGGGTTTTTTTTCAAAAATAATTCCCAGTGTTAATGAATTAAACTTTTTATACTTAGTAGATAATGATTTTTGAGCTACGAATTAATCTATCGTACTCCTAAGTAGATAATTATAAATCGGAAAGTTATTGGTATTCAACCAAATAAGATTTGGAAGAACTAGTGTAAAAATCACTGGACCAATACAATCAATTTTTGGAATGGCATGTATACACGAAGCGTAAGTACTTATTAGTAATTTTTTTATGATTCACAAGTACCTAATAAAATTACCGTACTTGTAGAGGATGAAAGTTGCCTTGATAGTTTCTCGTATAAACTCTAAATACATACGCAGTAGGACGCTACCTATGAAGAATGCATGTGATGGAACATCCGTTAACTTTTACCATAGGGTAGTTAGATATCTCTATAATACTATGCTTGGACGGTAACATATAGTTGATAAGAAGTAAAGAAAAGATGTGCGTAAGTTGATAATTTTTTACAATTTTGGTATGAATAATGATAGAATATTCTAATGCTGGACTTTTTACTCCATAGGCAGGACTCTTTTATTCATATCTATTAGTTAACTCGATAGATATTTAAGTACAAGTGGTTACTTAATTTGTCCCATTGTCTACCGCAGCCGCCCTTGTGTAACTAATGATAATTTCTCGGTTGTGCTTCACGAATATCGTTGTTAGCTTGGTCACCACTGTGAATCCTATATTCTTGTAAAAAATACCGCTTACTTAAAATTATTACGCGTTGATATGCGCCTGTCGTTGCTACATAGATTATTAAATGTAAAAAAAAACACTTAATTATCTAACTATTTTTCTAGAGCACATAGTCTAAATACAATAAAACACTCCGTCATTGTAATGTATCTAATAATCTATAGTGGATATAATCGTACGCGGCTGACGCAGGCGCTTGCGAAGACTATTTAAATAAGAAATACTATATTCTACTTATTTATTTTTATCGTGTCAAGAAATTCCGAATAGCACTGAAAACTGTAATGTTGTTACTGCATTTCTTTTTTATCTGGAAATAGATAGATATGCTTTTATTATATGTATGTTTGTACGTTACACATTTTTATTTCCTTGTAAATATTTCGACATACCTAATAATACTGATGCGGTTGCGTCTATTGAAATTCTGGTATTTTTATTTTTACACTGTGTCCAAGCCCATATAACAATCAGTGACACATTAAGGCCCAGCCACGACATCGGCGGCCATACTCTTTGTCGGCGGCAAGCGGCAGCGGCGGCTGGCAGTCATACAGTCTGACCATAAAGAGTAGAAATTAAAAAGTGGCAATACTGTAGTGCATCCCCGTTTTCTTAGATTGATTAGAAAGGGACGACACTACATTATTGCCACTTTTTAATTTCTCCTCTATTTGGTCAGACTGTACGTGGGAGCGGTAGGTGTGGGTGCGAGCTTGGCCGCTTCCCGACGAAGTATTGGGCATGTCCGTTAGAGCTCTACCCCGACGGGATCCCATGGCGACATCGCCGGCTACGTATACCATACAAAGATGTGGTAGCCAAGTGTCGTTATGTTAATTTCCATACATCAATATTATTTGCTTGGATGCGATATCTGGTGGCGTCGCTGTGGCGTGCCGGTGAGGAGAAGAGTAGGTAAGTGCCGGCAACTTGCTCAGGCGGAAAATTAACAAAATAAAATACCATAAAGTGAATATTAATGATACGTAAGTGCACAGCAGAAATGTTCTGATTGATACTGAAAATGGCACCCATTAATATTGTAGGTGGCACTGTGTCTAAGATTAGAACCAAGAGCGCTGACTTTGCTCCGTGAATACTCGGAATGCTTAAACACCCACAACCCACTAATCACCACAAAATACCTATACGGAACTTCTGTAAACGAATCGGTATAGGCATGAGGACTCATGAGCGCACACGACATTATCTAATTCAATGTTCAATTCCGGTCTCACCGTATTGACAATAAGATTAAATTGTGCCATGGAAATTATGCCGGTTTAAAAATATCTCCTTGACCTGAGACAAAGTTACTAGTTCTATAACAGTCATTCCGAACCTGGGGGTAAATCGCCTATTCCGTGGGGGTAACTAAAACCGAACTGATATCAAAACCAAACCGCTTTTTAAGAACCGAATAATTAAGACCTAAGTAGGTATTCAAACTTTTTCAATATTGATGACATTTTAAACAAAGGCTTAGGGAGTTAATTTTGTAGGTCATGGGGATAACAATATTAAAAAGGTTAGGAACCGCTTTTCTTAGATGGGTGAAATGTGTGCACTGCTCTTTCTTAACATGATAACAAGCAATACGGTTATAAAATACTATATTGACTTTCGTTTCTATGTTTGGAGATGGTTTGGAGTCATAAGTTGAATGAATGAATGAATGAATGAATTAATGGTGCATCTCCACTGAACCGGAGCGGAGACGTGCGGAATCGACCAATCACAAAAATGAAGCGGAGCTGAGATACATATTTCAACTCAGGTGATTGGTCTATTCCGCACGTCTCTGCTCCGCCTCGCTTTAGTGGAGACGCACCCTAATTATTGGATGTCCGCAGGAAAGAATTTGCAGAAAGAAATCATATGTATTCGCCCAACTTCGCGAGCGCTAGGGTGAGATTTGGGATAGACGATTATAATAGAACAAGAGTAAAACCTCGGACGTGAGGCACGGGAAAATAATAAGTGAAAAAAAAACGCCTATTCAGTATATTAAGTCCAAACTACACTTTACACAGTGCACAATTTTGTTGTGATAACTTTATTTACCAGTGAAGTTTTTGATTCATCGATGAAACCATAGTCTGAAACCAATTTGTAATAATGATTAATAATTACTAATTGACTTATTATATTACTAAAGAAATATTCTAGACACGAAATACTGGTAAATTTCTGAATAAAAGTATTTTTATGTGGTTCGGACTGCAACAAAATAAATTGACAGTGACACTGACACTCCAAGTGACACTGGACTGAACTGACACTGACAGTAATCAGTAATATGTCAGTAATGTTGAAATGAAGTGAAAGATCGTTCGTAAGCATAGATATAGTATAGTAGTTATTCGTAAGCTGCGTTGTTTAGTATGGGGTGTTGACGATGACGATAGCTAAATATAATTAAAAGTTTATAATTTTAATTTGCGACATATTGAGTCAACCTATAATTTGATGATAGGTGTTGTAGTTACGTTTTTTTTAAGTATAGAACCACAAGCTTTACCGGTTGCGGGTACTGTTCATCGAATTTAATTATGTCTGAATCAAACCATATGAAGGACGTACTAGATAAAAATCTTGAAGATTTGGAAATCCAAGAAGTTCTCAACAATGGCACAGATCTCAGAGAGTACGCCTTGCAAGTTGATAAAGGTATCAAGGAAGCAGAAAAGAACTCGGTGGCAGATTACTTGAAAGAAAGTGCAAACATAAGTTCACTTCACACCCAAATCGAGGATTGCGACGAAATACTAGCTCGTATGGAGAGCATGCTGATGGTGTTTCAAGTAAGTACCATAATAATTGCAACTACGTTTGGATAATCACAAAAACAATCTTTGCTTATCATGCTCATGAGTATTAAATAATTTCACCTATAATATTGTTAACAGGATAAAACATTAACACTGAACACACAAATCACAGAAACAATCTTTGCTTATCATGCTCATGAGTATTAAATAATTTCACCTATAATATTTTTAACAGGATAAAACATTAACACTGAACACACAACTCTAAGTGATTTATAACAAGTAGGTACCTAATAATAAAAAAATATTAAGAAAAGAAGAACCCAACAGATGTGTATAATAACATATTTTCTAAACACCTTGATTTTTAATATTTTTGCCAAGAGCCCAATCAAATCAAAATTATAAGTTTTTTGCTAATAAGCAATGTTTGGCACGGCCCATGTAACACTGATGTTCTTATAGTAATCTTAATATGAACATCAATTATTATCCTGCGATATTTGATTATAGTCAAACATATGTATGAAAAGAAATCTTTATTACAATCATGTTTGTCTTGCACGGGCCATGCCAATCACTACTAATTAGCCATTAAAATCTACCAGCACTTCAGAAGAAATATAATTGGAGGAATGAAGCTACTGTTAGTGTTTGTTACAAACAAAGTACATTACAATTATTATTTATTTATTTAGCTTTATTTGTCCACAATAATATTTTTATACTCTTCAGCAATTCTAATACTTATGAAATACTTAATTAAAGTTGAAAAAAGATTTGCTGCCAGGCATCACTGTTTCCTGCTGTGAAATACTCTATTGAATTATTATGTATGCTATTTATTTTCCATGTTGATTATAGAATGACCTGGGGAGCATTAGCAACGAAATCATCAGTTTACAAAAGAGGTCTGTCAGCATGTCTGTCCAACTGTCCAACCGGCAGGTCTTGAAAGGCCCATTGTCTTCATTCATTGAAGATATGGCTGTGTCTGAAACTCTAATCTTGTGAGTATACATGAAATTTACTACATCCAAGTATGTGATATCGTCGGGAATAGTGCAATACCGCGTACGTAACAAGTGTAGATACAAATCAATATTCAAACAAATGCTAAGCATTTTATTAAAATTAGAATTTTATCGACAACTGTTATTTACGCGGTATTGCACTATCCCCTACAATATGTTAAGGGCAAACCTCTTGCTTCTAAATTTCAAATTGTATTTGTTGTACAAACCACATTTTACAAGCTATTGTCATTCCATTGTATTGTTTATCTTTTGATACTATTCTGTCCTGATTGTTCTTGAATCTGTTGTCTTCGAGTGTTATCTATAGTGTCTACTTGTGAGAACACTTAAATATGATATTAAACCAATTTATTAACTTGCTTTCAGTGGCATCAATAACGTACCAGTTATAGACAAAGAATTCATGATCCAACTTGCTATTTTAAGCCAAAAACTAAACTTTTTGAAAGAACAAGATTTCAAGGAAACCAAAGCCTGTCATGATGTGAAGGATGTACTGGAAAAACTAAAAATTAAAGCTGTAGCAAAAATAAGAACATACATATTGGAACAGATTTACAAATTTCGGAAACCAATGGCCAATTATCAAATACCCCAGAATGCAATGTTGAAGTATAAGTTCTTCTTTGAATTTATATTGGCCAATGAAAGGAATGTGGCACAAGAGATATGCAATGAATATATAGACACTTTGAGCAAAGTATACTACTCATACTTCAAATCCTATGCATCTAGGCTGGACAAATTAAAGTATGAAGAAGCACCAACTAAAGATGATCTTATGGGAATAGAAGACGGTGTGAAAGGAAGCTTTTTCCAGAAATCCAACTTAAAGAACAAAAGTACTATATTCACGATTGGCAATCGTGGAGATGTCTTGGCTCAACAACTTGAAGCTCCAATTATAGTGCCGCATGTGCAACAGAAGACAAAGGTACAATCACACTAATCTAACGAATGCTGATTTCCCAAAAACACAAGCTGATTCCTATTAGTTATTTCAAGATTTCTCTTCACTGCCTTACTGTGGGAAAAATGGCAAAAAAAAAACCACTAATAATTTTATTTTACAAATTTCCAATCGGCAATCAAATGTGTAAGTGAGCAGAAGTTTCGTATAATTAAATTAAGAAAATGATGATATTATATTAGAAACTACAATGTACGTAATGGTCATTTCCAACAAAGCCATCATTACTTAATTTAATTTTACAAAACTTCTGCTTTATTATTATTATTCAAATGATTTCAGTATTCATATGAAGCTCTATTCAGAAGTCTGCAATACGCCTTGGTGGACAACAGTTGCAGGGAGTATCTCTTCACAACTGAGTTCTTCCATGTGAAAGGGGGCCACGCTCAAGAACTCTTTGACAGAATTCTCGGCAAGACATTGTCTTTGCTCGTGGTAAGTCACAAAACTCTGAATTCAAGTAGTATTTTAACTTGTAGGTCAATAAATTATGTACTTTCATTCGGTCCTTCTATACTCGTTTACCTACTTTATTTTTTAAAGTACTAACCCCAGATAAGAATAGCTATATGTCAAACAGCATTGCGTTTGAATGTTATTTACTAAAGAAGACTACAATGTAAACTTCTGTGATATTCCACCAATAAAACATGTATTTTTTTTTTCAGAAAAATGTCGAAAACTACGTAATAGAATGCTACGACTGCCTGGCACTGTTCTTGTGCATCCAGCTCATCAACAGATACCGCTGGATGTGCCACAAGAGAGCAGTCGCTGCTTTGGACAGGTAATGACCGTCATTTATACGCCCATAATCACAGTGTAATCTGGGCATTTCTCCACTAAATGGAAAATTACTGTCCCTATCTAAATGTATGTAATAAAACTTAAAATTTCCCAGCTTTTTGTATCAATACCGATATAGAATTCGGTATTCTTGGCACGCTACCGTTAATTTAGTAATTAAATAATGGAATATTCAAATAAATGAACCTCAAACTCCTCAAAACACAGTCCCCTGATATGTCCCGTTTCCAGAATTACAAATCTTGTTAGTAAAAAGTTGTTTTTTGGCCGTTGATAATTGAATAAAAAATATCCAAATACATTAACAAAAGCAGGTAGCATATTTATACATCACAATTATATGATGATATATAATGCTGTCCTCAAATGATTAAAACAGTCCCCTGTTAAAATTTTAAAACCGTACTGAAGTCATATTTAGTTTTGGCGGGAAGCATTTACATCGTGAAAGGGAACGCCATCGGTGTGAAGTTTGATCGGTTGTGAAGTTAGCGGGCAGCCGCCATTTTGTTTAGTGTCACTGCTGCGTCATGTGGTGAACCACGCGTCTCGGCCGTTAGTGAAAACATTCCCCTGGTAAGCCTTTTTTTTACTATTTTAAGCGTTTTAATAGCGACAATTTGTTTAAAATAATTGCTTATCTTGTATGTAGCCACATTTGTTGCGTTTATCTGAATGTATTTAAATGATATTGTTTTATTAAGTATTCATGTAAAAATAACAGTCCCCTGGTCAACATTCCCCTGTCATTTCATAGCACAGGGGACTGTTCATACCACAGGGGACTGTTGATACTACTGTTTCCTTAGGTTTTGGACGCTAAAAATAACGTCTCTTTTGTAGGTAACATCTCAAAATGCCACCGAAAAAGAAACCACCCAAACCAAGAGAAGAAATACTAGAACAAAAACATATAGCTGAGCGTTTGAGATATCAACGTCTAAAAAATGACCCTCAAAAAAAGGAAGATATGAAAGAAAAAGAAAGGCAGAAGTATGAAAAGAAAAAAGAAAATTAGTTAAAGATATAAGTCGTCGTGAGCATAAGGCTGCAAAAAAGGTTTGGAGAGAGCATTGTTCTAAGTATCGTGAAAAAAAAGCCATGAAAGACATAAAAAATAATTTTGTAAGAGAGAATACACCTCATTCAGAAGATCCAGCAGAAGAATGTCAGGCGCCTTTAAGAACATCAGAAAGTGCATTAGTTAAAGCAAGAAAGAAAAATGCTAAAAAGAAACGTGAAAGGGTACTGAAAGAAAAAACCTACAGATTCAGGAATACAAGCGGAAAATGGAAAAGTATAAACAGAGGTTACAGCGGTTAGAAAGGAAGGTTAATGACAGTAAAAATGAAGAGACACCTAACACAAAACTAACAAGAATGTGTGATATTCCAAACACTCGAAAAGAAGTAGTTAAAAAGGCACTTTTCGGTGAGGTCTTGAATGAACAATTAAGAGAGAATTATGCAGGTTTAAGAACACAAAAAGAGAAAGATATTTTTGGGAGAGTTGTATCTGGTGCAATAGTAAAAAAAGTATAAGTTATGGAGGGTGCAAAATAGTGCTTTATCGTATAAGAGACTTAAGAAATTAAAAAACCACTCTCTATTACCAATGAAACGCACTTACAAGTGTTCATTTCGAAAGAAAAATTAAAGACAGAGCAAAACTTCTATGAAAATGACGATAATAGTCGAATTGGTGCAGGGAAACGTGAATGTGTGACTAGAAACGGAGTCAAAACAAAAAAGGTATTTGTTTGTAAGGTATTGTACAATTAATGTTGATTACTTTAGTTAGGTACTTCAGAAATATTATGTTAACCTAAAATATCGGATGTGATAATTAATTAAGAGGAGTAATGTTTCTGTGTTTATGTTTTTTATATTTTTTGTTTCTGTTTTAAAAGGCAAGTTGCCATATTTACCATTTTTATACAGACTGACTTTAGTGCCATATAAGTTAATTATTTCTGTGGGGTCATGGTCAAAGAAAACGGACACCATGGCCTGAGTTGTCAGAAGTGCGCCGGGCGGTTCTCAAGGCATTATGCCATTAACGATGTCATTCGGTAGGCTTTGGTTTCAGCTAACGTTCCCTGCGTTTTGGAGCCCCCAGGGTTATGCCGTACCGATGGCAAAAGGCCGGATGGCCTAACATTGGTTCCATGGCAGAAGGGACGGTGTCTCTTATGGGACGCTACGTGTGTTAGCACGTTTGCACCGTCACACTTGAGCCACACTACTAGAGCTGCCGGGGCCGCCGCGGAATGTGCGGCAAAACTCAAACACACCAAGTACTCTGCCCTGGAACCAATGTATGATTTTGTGCCAGTGGCAGTGGAGACTGCGGGACCGTGGGGTACTGAGGCCAGGCACTTCATAAGGGAGGTGGGTCGCAGGCTCAGAGACAGAGGGTCTGATCCTCGCTCTGGGTCGTATCTGGTTCAACAGATTTCGTTGGCCATACAACGTGGGAACGCTGCCAGTGTGATGGGAACGTTTGGGCCAGGTGCGACTCGGGGTGAGCCTTTTTAAGTCCTTTTCCACCTTCCAAGATCAAGATCGATCTATAACTTAGACGAAGCCTGTTGCTGATGTCACGTTATTGGTGTGTTGTTTGACGAAGCATGTCGCTGATTAGATTTTGTATTCTCTCTGACGATGCCTGTGTTGCGGATTTGACTTTTGTATTATTTTGAATTTTGTATGCATTATTTACTGTTGAATAAATGATTATTAATTATTTCTTAGTTCAAAAGTATTTTTAAGACTGAATTGTTTTATAAAGTTTAACGCAACTGTTACAAGGCTTAAGAAAAGTCACTATAATAAGTAAGATTTGTTTTAATACTGCTGATTTTTTTTAAATAAGAGTAAATAATACATAATTTAAGAATAGTAAAGAAAAATAAAGAGGTTGATTACTTACACAAAAAATGTAATTGTTTTCGTTCACAAAACATTCCCCTGGGTGGTCACAACAGTCCCCTGTCACGGTTTTGCGAAAAATCGTCCATAACTCAAAAACCAAGAGGAAAATGTGTGGGATTTTTTAAGATATATATTTAATGTACTATTACCTACCATTTTATTTACAAATATTCTCAACATTTAATAAAATTACTTCAGGATAGTTGTGTATGGACGAATTTCCAAATAGCAGAGAAACACCCATCTATAGTATTATAAAACTGTATGAATGAAGTGACTGTACAATGTGCAAGATATTTTCCAAACCTAAGTGGAATAGAATATTTGGAGATCAATGAATTTCACCACCTTCATTTTTAGGGTTCCGTACCCAAAGGGTAAAAATGGGACCCTATTACTGAGACTTCGCTGTCCGTCCGTCCGTCTGTCACCAGGCTGTAACTAAAGAACGGCGATAGCTACAGTTGAAATTTTCACAGATGATGTATTTCTATTGCCGCTATAACAACAAATACTAAAAATAAAATAAAATAAATATTTAAGGGGGGCTGCCATACAACAAACTTACAGATAATGGTACGGAACCCTCCGTG
The DNA here is from genome assembly GCA_947623375.1 of Apotomis capreana. Taxonomy (NCBI): domain Eukaryota; kingdom Metazoa; phylum Arthropoda; class Insecta; order Lepidoptera; family Tortricidae; genus Apotomis; species Apotomis capreana. Next base: position 17,523,953 of record OX392504.1, read on the forward strand.
CGCGAGTCCCACTCGCACTTGGCCGATATTTTTATATGCTTAGGAGGGTGGCATATCTACTTTAATAAAAAAAAACATTAGAGCAAAAAAGGATATTAAGGAACAATAACAATAGAAATATTTGATTTCTCTACTTTTTTTCAGTTACTGGGACTCTCTACACAGCATACTGTGGCCACGGTTAGATTTTGTTTTAAAACTAAACATCCAGAGTGTGCGAGAGTGTGATCCGGCTAAGCTGTCTAACAAAGAACTGGGGCCTCATTATGTAAGTATAATACATACGAAAACACAGTTACACGCATAGACTGTTTTAACTTGCAATAATACTTATATTCGTACGAATAGATAGCAGATGGTGGTTTCGATGGTACTTGCGACTATTCTATGAAATCTGGATTTGTCTTACCTTACAAACTTTGTGATTGATTCTTTCAGATCACTCGTAGATACGCAGAATTCTCAGCGGCAATGCTTAGTCTGAGCGAACAATTCCCTTCTGAAGATCTAAGCAATCTCCTTTTGAATCTACAAGATGAAGTCAACTGCTTTTTGCTTAAAATGGCAGCAGAGTTCTCTCAACGGATTCAGCAACTGATATTTTTGATAAACAACTATGACATGATATTGAGCATTTTAATGGAGAGAACGAGGGATAATACTAAGGAAGCGGAAAACTTCAGAGATCAGTTGCAGGCCAGAAGCGCCGAGTACGTGGAGGAGATATTGAGCCCACATTTTGGTGGAATGATGCAGTTCGTAAAAGAAGGAGAGGTTCTCCTCGACAACGATAAGAAGTCTGAACTACTGGCTATGGAAAAAAAAAGCCTGTCTCTTGTGGCTTCGTTCAGTGCGAGCTGGAAGCAAAGTCTCGAAGAGATACATAGAGAAGTGCTTGTGTCGTTTCCTAATTTAGTGACAGGTTCTGGTCTTCTTCAGATGGCACTGACGAACTTCGTACAGTACTATAATAAGTTTGTTAAACTGCTCACGCCTAATGCTCGAACCCAACTGGTGAATATTCATGTGATAATGGTAGAAATCAAAAAGTATAAAACTAATTTTTAACTGTTTAGAAAATCCGTAGGTATAGCGAATTTATATAATTGCACTTTGTATAAGTATTTAAGAATGACTTTGTTATATGAGTAATTAAAATATTTATTTTGTGATGTGTGTGTATGTGTATCTATTGCATAAATTTAATGACTAAAAAGTATTGTATATTTTTCAGCAAGTAGATATATTGCGAGATACTGAGCATGTCAAGTGATCTATATAAATAATTATAATAATAATTAATTAGAAAGATATGTTTCGTTTAATTTTATACACAGTCGCGGAATGAAAGGGTTGATTACTTGAACCTTACACTCCTTACAGCATTACAAAAGTCGAAAAGTAACGAACCTTTTAACTTTTCATTCCTCGACTATAGGAACCTTAAATTTAATTATTTTGTTCACGTCGCAGCGTTCACCATTCAAATCTAGATCTTAAAACACACTACATATGACGCATATTGAACTGTATCGAGCCGTGTCCAATCATAATTCTTATATATCGCGTCATATCGCCAATAAACGAATTTTTGGCAGATAAATGTACCAAATGTAAGCTATGTATGAGATAAATAAACAAAAAAAAAATTGTAAACAACCAATCACATTTCATACAGTCGCGACACATTCTGGAGCCTTCCGCTCACTCACTTGCATTTCTTTCGCCCATCGATACACACATACAAAAAATATTGCTTGAAACTGTATTAAAACAGTTACTTTTGAAGATTTTGTTTCTTTCCAATTGTCCTTGTTCCCATACGGAACAATTTAGTCTATTCAGTTTTTCGCATTTATTTCAAAATGGCGGAAATACGGTGGTTGAGAACTCACGCTGGGAAACCAATAGCGGTCATTTCATTTTACTGTAGTTGTCATCCATCTGTTGTCAGGCTTCTAATACCATTGAATACGTGTCTCGCGTACAGGATTGCATGCTCAGCCGCCCTACCCGAGCGAGTGGTGAGAGTAATCGCCCGTCGTATTATCGAACACTCGCTTATAGCCGAGCGACAAAACTATCGCAACTACACACTCACTGCTCGCCAACTCGGCTACTAGTTCATAGTTCTAATCTAATCGCGCCTCGCTCATCATCGGCGGTGGGACCAGTCATTCGTCTTCATCAAGATCATGACGGTGCTCAACGTCCTTCTATTAGACAAGCCAATGGGAATTTTCTTTCTGCACATGGTAAGATAAAATAAAATATTCATTGTTTTATATTATCATCATTTATTAAAGTTTAGGTACCTACATAACTTCCAAAATGAAGTAGACGAAGTTAATCTTACGCGATCACAGATGAGTATAATAGTACTATTTACATGACTGAGACGTCTTAAGCTAAGCTTATACTTATAAATTAGGATTGGCCTCGACAACATGGTTGGCTAAGCCATCGGCGACCACCTACTACGGTAAAGGCGTGTCATGTTATCTCGGACAATCTTACAAGCGCATAGGTTATAGCAGACACGCATTGACACGTTTTTCGGAATGCTTCTTCTATAACACTATTTATAGACATTACTATTTGTTAAAAATCAAACTTGATAAAAATAATTGTTAGATACTGTTACTAGGATAGCCTAAATTAAAATTTTAAAACACTCCCAAGTATCATGAATTCATGACTCATGAGACCCTCATAGAATGAGGGATATAGAAAATGCTAGTAAAACTAACAATAACTACAAAACTTGGAATTCTTAGCTTCAATATTGGCTGGTGTCTTGTCACTTGTTCCAATAAGCAAGACCGTGTTCATATTGTAAGACCTTGGTCGGTGACAGCAGAGCTGGCATTTAAATGATTTTGTGTGAAAATATATTCGAATTATGGTCGTCTCTGTCACACACCAAAAGAGCCGGGCATTCGGGGCTAGGCATTCATATTAGGTCCAAGTCCCTTTTATTAGTCGCCCCTGTGTTACATCCCCGCTACAATATCTTGGAAACTGCTGGTCCTATTTCCACCAAACATAGCTAAGATCCACCTCGACGGATAAGTCTTTCGATAAAAATAGAACCGCATTCAAATTGGTCCAATCATTTGGGAGCTATGACGCCACAGACAGACACACAAATACACAGCAACACATGTTAAAATTATAAGACCCCACTTCTTCATCTAGGGTTAAAAATCAAATAGTTTAGAAGAAATGAGCATAAACAAAAAGTATTCTTCCGAAATTGTTCACTCGAATATTATAATTTAAAAAACAACATACGTATTATTTTCTTCTAGCAAGTGTGGGGTTGTGGTTTTTATTGTTTCGATTGCTAGATAGTGAAGAGAAATTACTAAATAAGCCAATGCGTGCCCACTGTAAACTATGGCCATAAAGTTTCACTGCTTTTTCTCCTTTATCAAGATACGGTCTTACACTTTATTAAGTGTCAGTTTATTTACCGGGTCGATTATGTATGAATGACCGTTTCTCAAAAAGTTTGTACAAAAATGAAGACTTCAATTAAAGTTTAATATAATTTTCCTATTTCGTTACGAATTATTTTAGTAATTTTATATCAAAGTTACGGTTATGTTTGATAATTAAGGTTCTGTTATGCTTGTACTTTTTTAATTATATATAATCTGAAATCAGTGTATTGGAAATCACAAAGAAAATTGTGTACAAACTTTTTGTGAAATGTTCGTATAATACTTAATCAAGCTTGCGGGAAATACAGTTAAGCTCTTGCAAAAATAATCAAGATGCAGAGACTGACAAGAACCTGAGAATTTATTGCAGTCTTTCCTGAAGTTAACGCATTCACTGGCAGGGGGCGCAGCCTAGGAACAAACATCAATTACGGTGAACGATGCGTTGCTGGCAGTGAATGCGTTAATAAAACTCTTCGTTAAGACATCCCCTATGCGAACACCGTATAATTTCACTGATCTGTTACAATTACAACTATACGGTCTCACACTGTATTAAGTGTCCATTTATACACTAAATACTTACATTATGTAAGAATAATAATCAAGCTTGCATGAAACAAATTAGGCTCTTGCAAAAATAATCGAAATTCAAACACTGACACCAACTTGAGAATTAAAGTAAGTTGTAGTTACATTGCTTATGTTATGTCACTAAAACTCTTTGTTGACACATCCTCTACACGAATAACGTTGGTTGGTCCTTTATTCACGAACAAAAATTTTCGCCAAAACTTGTCTCCACGACTTCACAGACCTTTCTTTGACATAGTTTTTCAACAAGTCCTCAAATTCCTTTGAGATATTGTCTGGCCTCCAGCAGAGTAAAGCCTTTATGACGCGATATTGGTTGTGCCGGCTCATATAAATTAAACTAGTAAATATTGCCTCCTCCATTTGCAAAGAAGCTGAAAATAAGTAAAAATAACAGTTCAATTCGTATATCCATAGTTTCACGGTCAATTGGTCATTCGGCATAGAAACATAATTCAACAAAAAAATATATTTTTAAAATAAGGTTTTATCGCACTGTTAAACGACAAATTAAAGGGATGAGATTGGACAGCTTTATTTCCGAAGACCACCTCAAAAGGCTTCATCATCAAATCAGTGTATAGTCAATTTGTCATCAGATCTACATAGTTATGAAAATTTTGCGCGATGTGGGTAAAATTTGAATTGCAAGATTTGAAGACGTAAGAAAATAACGACATGCCTTGATATAATTAATAACAATAGATACTTACGAGTTTGTTTCAGCATATCAAATAGCTGATTCATTATAATTTCACAATTCACTTTCATGTCAATGGGGAACGGCTTCAGCAGCGGTCCCAGCATGGCCACACAGAAGTGCTTTATTCTATCAGGTACACCAGTCTCTTCTATAATGGGTAGAAGCATGTTCTTTATGATGTTGGCTTGACACCATCGCGGACCGTTCCTTTTCGCAAGAATTATGAGAGCCATTCTTAACATTTTCTTTTCACTCGGAATATCTGTAAAGAAATGCAGATTGATAATTTTATTCTTTGCGTATGATTTTTGGTTATATTTGTTACTATGAAATATGAATCAGCACACGATTTAAATTTAAGTAAGACTTATAAAATTCTTGACGTTAAGAATTCTTAAAACTGATTTTAAATAGTACCTCTTAGTTCCTTAATAGAATTTCGGAACATCTCGAGCATTCCAGTTTCATTCCACTCTGACATTTGGTAAAAATATTTTCTATGTAAGACATTCCTTATATCCTGGACCCTATTGAATTTGTCCTCGCATTTAAAGAAATGCAGCAGGTATACGAGACATGTGACCAAAGGACCTTTAGCTGAAAAAATAAATCAGTTAATTAATGAGCTAGGAGTAGTATAAGCATTAGTAGTACAATATATTTACTAAAATAATAGCGCCACGTATGAGTAGGGCTAGTTGAAAGTGCCAGATTATTGGACGTATCGGATCTTATGTAGGATTCCCACTAAACGGGCCGACTAAGCGCATTTTACTAGTTTGCAAACGAATTTAGACGGCCTAAAGTGTACGCCACTTCCAACCGGCCGGTTCGGATGGCGGTGCCGGCTGTCGTCATCCGAGCGGACCGTGTCCGAGCGTCTCCTACGACGCGGTTTCAGCCGATCCGACTTGGCCCTGTCAGTGGGAATCGTAAATTAAAGTACCGGATTAGTGAGACTTATCTATAAATGGTATTGTATTTTATACCATACGTACCCATTCCCATGTGCGCCAACGGTAAGATGTGCATCCAGACGTCTAAGCATTGCTTAATAAGTGGAACCGCTTTAAAGTTAAGACAATACATTGCATCTATAATGAACAACCTCAGTCGATTCCTATTCTTATTATATCTACACAGAACTGCATAGAAATGAGACAACGTTTCAATAGCGTCGAACTCTGGAGTGCGGTTCAGCATAAACAGCGTATATTCAATATAAACGAATATATCCTCAATAAAATCAGGCCAGGAAACATTAAGCTGTGCCACTATATATATCAGTATCTGCTCAACTTTGGTCATAGGCGGTGCCGGTGGTGTAAAAATTTTGTTATATGATTCAATTTTCCTTGCAGGCTCCTTCAAATATTTTATGAGCGCAGCTAATATATGTTTTGGAGGACGGTTTTGCAAATCTTTAACCAATTTGTCCATTGATTGTCTGGTGTCTTTAGGAGGGAGCTTTTGTATGTTTCCAATACTGTCTTCCAATTGTTTGCAAATTGCATTGACGAGATTTTCTAAAAAAAATAAAAAATTACATGAAATAAATAGTTAAGTGTATATGATATGATTACTTGTTGGCAAGTGTAGGGGGAAGTCCCCTAACGCCGGACGGCACCTAACGCCGGACACTCGAACTATCTCGGCAACTGGAAGCTCGGCAACGGCAACTCGGCAACTGGAAGCTCGGCAACGGCAACTCGGCAAGTGTCACTTGTCCTTGATTCGCTCGCGTTGCTAGTTGCCGAGATAGTTCGAGTGTCCGGCGTTAGGTGTCGTCCGGCGTTAGGGGACTTCCCCCTATACTTTTATTATTTTATTGATCAAATACTTTAACTTAAGCAAGGAAGTTGTACAGAAAAACTTACCTGATATTTTGAGGTTCTTTTTGACATTATAGTTGCTGTATTTATCTAAGAATACGCATAAAATTCCGTTATTTGAATTTCTTGCACGCGTTACGGGAACCTGGTTAGTATTAGTTCTTGGTGGTTCAGGTTCAGCCTCTTTGTTACCTGCCATATTTTCAAACATATCTAGATCATCATAACTAATCATATTTTTATGTGTGCCAGTTTCGTCCTTTGCTTTCTCAACGGTTGGATCAGGTGCTTGTTCATGATTGTCTTCCTCAATCTGAATCTGATTAACCGATGTATTGCGTAAAATTCTTTTGGAAACAACATCTGGCTGGTCGAGTGACGGGCGTTTCAGCCGTTTTCGATTCTCTGATTCGCCTTCCTCATTACTTTCTTCCTTAGATAAAACTGGATTTTCATGGACGTAGCTTTCAGTTAGTGTATTATTATTATTTATACACGTCGTTTCAACTTTATGGGCAATTCGTTTTTTGCCGTATCTTCTAAGAGATGGAGATGTTAAATGATTAGTATTAAAATGAGTCACTTCAGAACCATATTCTTTAGCATCGCCGTTTCCATCACTACATTTATTTAGGCTGCGGGATCTTCTAAGTCCTGATGAAGACACATTATCGGCTTCAATATCAGATATTGAAGTTTTGTCGGATTTTGGTGTGATCATCTTTAAATTCACTTTTTCAACAGTTTCATTTCCAGATTCAAAAACACAATCTTTTTGACATATTGTAGTCTGATATAATAGTGGTGATAAATTTTCTAGCACTGAAACACTTTCACAGTTTCTACTTTCGCTAAGCCCATGAATCTCCGCTTCATTTTCAACAGTATGTGTCGATGACAACTGGGATACGTTGTCGAAAGATTTTCGAACATATTTTTTAGGAGTTTTTGACATTAGATTGGCAACATTAGGTTTACTCGATACTTTTTCTTTAGATTTCAACTCAGCCATAACTTTGCGGGCATTTTCATAAGCAGCTTTAGGATCGATTACATCGGAACTGAGTATTCGTTCTTTATTCGCCGTTAAGCGCTTTGGTTGAATCCGTAATTTTGCTCCAGGCTTTCTTGCTTGCAATTCTGGTTTTTTTATCTTACTTTTAGGCGCCATATTTTTCCGCAGTTTTTCTAATTTCGTCATCCTCTTCGATTTAGTGACTTTCTGAGTTTCTAAAGAAATCTCTTCAGATTGAAACTCCTGTTCTAACTGTCTCTGCTTTTCTTCTACAATCTTATGCAATCTCCCTATGTCGTTTTCATGACAATCCGATGATAATTCAACAACAACTGGAAGTGATATGTCCTGGTCTGACATCCCTTCATCTGACAAGGCATCTTGATTTGACAGATAATCTTCAAAGTGTAGTCTTTCTTTTGACTTGAAGCTTCTATTACCTTCAGTGTTATTATTTGGCATAATATCGCCACGAGCTGCTGGCGACGGCAGCGGTGTCACAGAAGATGGTGACACGGGAGGCGGTAAGACGGGAGGTGGTAACACGGGAGGTGGGGACACGGGAGGCGGTGACAGGAGGGGAGGCGGTAACACGATAGGCGATGATTTTGATGACGGCGACTTAATAAGGGATGTCACAGGAGGCGGTGACACGGGAGGGAGTGACACGGGTAGTGGTGACACGGGAGGTGGTGACACGGGAGGTGGGGACACGGGAGGTGGTGACACGGGAGATGGTGACACGAAAGGCAATGATTTTGATGACGGCGACATAATAGGCGACACGGGAGGGGGTGAGACGGAAGGCGGTGGTGGTGTTGAAATGGAACGCGATATTGCAGAGGGTAATAATGTGAATGGTGTGTCGGCTGAATGTGACACGGGAGATGTTGAATGAATCACATGCGATGGAGACCATGGGGATCGGGACAGCGGCATGACTGGTGGTTGTAGCAATAAGCCCTCACTTGGGCGGGGTGGTGAGGAATCGTCAAACAACTCCTTCATTTTCGATATTTTGCTATTAAAATCGAAAAGATTTTTGGTCCCTTCGGTAGCCATAAACGTATCGTCGTTTTGTCGAACGAGTGCAGCTTCAGGTTCCGGCCGCTTACCACTTAGTTTGATTTCCCTATTGTTTTTCATCAAATAGCTATCTTTTAACTTTTGTTGTGCACCGGCGTTTATAGAGGATTCAAGGATGCTGATGGATGATTTTGTGCGCTGACACTCGGTTATAACATTCTTCATTTCCTGCTGTAGCATGGCGATTTGAGCGAATATAGGTGCCAAATCTTCTTTCTTTACCAAATCAGGAATATTCAATAATGTTTGAGAAGCAATATTCCTCGCTACTTCGAAGCGTGGCTTTGCGGGTGTAGTTGGTATGGGAGTTATTAACTTTGTATTAAAGCGCATCGCATCGAAGATCATTTGTATTTCGCCATCATTGCTATTCTCATCAATAAGGTTATTGCTATTGTTTATATCCAAACACTCCTGTTCTTGAATATTGTGATCACTGGCATAACTACAACTTGTTGTTCTATTATCTAGATTGACTGGACTAGTACCGACATCGCTATTTATATTTTTGTCAGTATTTGTTGAAGTATCAACATACTGGGTTACAAAGATGGGACTGACTATTCTGTCAACCATTATAATGGGAGCACTAGGACTAGATTTTCCTGTTTCCGTAGTAATATCTGGCATCGGGAGTTCAATATCCATTTGATCAAGCGAATCTTCAAATATAATTGGACTTGTAGCAACACACGTAGATTCTCGTGTATGCAGGGGGCTTGTAGCAACACTGACTACCATTTTAACATCTTTATTACTTCTAGCCTCTGCAGGACTGTCGTGAACATAATATTCTGGGCTTAATACTGAACACTTATCACTATCAGAAAATGCTAAAGATGAACCCCTGCCAGTATCTGAACTCACTATCTCACTACTGCTTTGAGAATCATTGTCATCCCGATTGATTATGTTTTCTGAAATAATACAATACATACGATTAATGAGATGAAACAGTAAGTGCGAATAAGGTCTACAGCAAAGATATATATTCCTGCAACATGCTGTAGGATGACATTTGCAAGAATTATGAAAAAAATATGACTACAGAGGAATAAAAATTCTGCAAAACGATTTTTCGGCGAAATAAAACATTCGACGAAATAAGTTTAAACGAGACAAAGGGCTCCCGAAATTACTTTTTCTCAAAGTTGATCGGAAATGTCTGCGTTTTTGTTATTAAATAAATACACAAAGTTTCTCGTTTATGGCGCCCGCATTACTTTCGTATGAAGTATGAAAATCCATTATTGTTCGGTGCTCTAACTTTTTAAATCTGCTTACAAATATTAAACTGGCAAAGGTAAAATTACATACAGCCAACCAACCTTATACATTTTGAGAGCATATTGGGCTGGAATGTTTTCAATGCTCAAATGTAATTACAAATACAAATACTCTTCATTGCACACCTCCAACATCAAGGAATATACAACACAACATGAGATACATTCAAATAACAGGCAGAGGTAAACAACAGGCGGTCTTATCGCTAAATAGCGATCTCTTCCAGACAACCTTTAGGTACCGGAGTAGTTGAAAATTAATGTTTGAAATTAGTAGGTGGGGCACAATAATAATAGGACTAAAAGAACGACTACCATAAAAGAAAAAAGTAATAAACATACATAAATAAAAATATACAGATATACTTACATAAATACTTAAACATAATAAATAAATATATTGTAAAGTAATAAATAAAACAAAAACAGTATGAGCCACAAAGTTAAAGGAGCGATTATTATTGCAGTGTACTAAGGGAGAGACAAATAGTGTTTTTGACGAGGGTTTTAAATGTTGCAAGAGATTGGGCACGCTTTATATCCAGAGGAAGCGAATTCCACAGTAAAGTAAAGTAGCCCGGAATGTGAAGTGTAATTACATTCTTATATTTAGTAATAAAATATTACTTTCTTAATTATGTACTATTTCTTTTAATTGTAATATTTCCTCGCATCGTTTGAGAAAAGCACTATACAATCCTCGGCCGGAACTGGGATTGCAGGACTTGTTTTATCCGTGGTCTATCCCAATCTCGTCCAGCAATCCCTTAGTTCGCGACCTCTGCAGTAATGTACCATTGCCGGCCTCTGCAGTAGTGTACTATTAATTAATTATTAGCTATTGAAAACTTTACCTCCTATTATATTGATGCTCTGTAGTTTTACTGTCTTGTTATTTTTCCCCGCTGGTGATACCAGGATCTGTAAAAGAGAGAACACAATATTAAATAATGTGTTATTAGTGTTTTTTTTATTTTATTTACAGCTCACTATTTCTCCGAATGTTTATGGCCAAGCTGCCAAGCAAAACCTGCTTGGCTGCTTGGACATAAGACAACACAGCAGAAACATTTTGAGAAAAGATGAGATACGTTTTACCAGCATTATGAATCAAGCGAAGTGAGAGCAACATCGCGAGGCTTGTAGTAGAAATAGTAGCAACTGAATAAAACTAAGTTACTTACGTTGTCATACACTGGCTCTGTTAAAGGTGACAGACAATCTTCAAAGGCATCTGTCTCATCAGAGCTATTTTCCTCTTGAGACTCATTGAACTTCCCATACTTATTTAAAAACAACTTTATATCCTTTGTTGCTTTTTCTGAAAGAATTTTTTACAACTTTAAAATATTACACAGAGAACCCTATACATTCGCGGGTTGTACACACAAACTATTAGGAGACTATCACTTTATCGTCTTTTATTTTTCGACGTTTCCTACGATATGGCCGCAAATAACTAAAAGACCATAACATAAGAATTAATAGAAACAACTACTAGAAAAAAGAACATAAAATAACAAATGTCAAAAATTCAATATTTAACGAAAATAAAATTTAACTCGGCCCATAATAGATTGTTCTTATAAATAAGGTTTAAGGTTCCAACGCAACAAATATTTATCCTTACTTTTTCCGAAAACTACATCTCGGATGGCGCCGATGTTCTTAATAAGTAAGTTATTTTCTTTTTGGAGAGTTGCATTATTTTTCTCAAAGTCTTTAGAACTTGATCTCTCTAGATTATTTTCGATCTTTAGAGCTTCAATAGTAGTTTCGTTTTCTTTAATGAGAAGCTGAAAAATAAAAAATAATTAGAGTCAACACATTGCTATCGAGAATCAAGATATCCGAATAAGGTGGAACAGATTGAGGGACTTTCCTAAAACTATGGTGTCAGCTAAGTGTCCTAAAATCGTTCGTTCAGTATCGTTTACGATACCAATACCGTAACTTACTCTTTCTTCAGAAATATGATAAATTGATATACTTAAATATATTCAAGGGTTAAGTTAACATAATTGTTCATATACGAGGGTGAGTCAAAAAGTTCTTAGAATAAGGGTTAAAATCAAAAGAAAATTGGTTTTTTATTTTTTATTTTTCTACATTGTCTCCTTGTTATTATATACACTTTAAGTATTGTTTTAATTTTTTTTTATTCCTTCACAAAATAAGATTTTCCTTGGGACTCGAAAAACTCATCTACAGCACCCACTATGGCATTATCATCTCGGAATTTAATTCCGCGGATGTGTTCTTTTAATTTCGGGAATATGTAAAAATGACTAGGAGCCTAGTCCGGAGAATATGCCGGGGGTCGAACAGCTTGAAGCCAGCTTGGCGGATCGCAGTGAGTGCCAATTGTGAGCGAAGAGCTGGGCCGTTTTCGTGGTGAAACAGTACGCCTGTAGACCATTTTCCCCGGCGATTTTTTATGATCACTTGCCGCACATTCGAGATTAATTCTTTATTATAGGAACCTGCAATAGTTTTTCCTTTCGGCAGGTAGTCAATAAACAGGATTCCTTCCGCATTCTAGAATATAGATTCCCTAATTTAACCCGCCGTCGGAGAATCTCGAAATTTTTTATCAGCTGGAGAAGATGGTCGTTTCCAGGACATGCTTTGTTTTTTTGCTTCGGGATCAAAATGATGGAGCCATGTTTCGTCCAGGGTTATAAATCGGCGATAAAACGCATCCGAGTCACGTTTGATGATTTCGAGATTCCGCTTCGAAACCTCCGCACGCTGTTCTTTGTTTACCTCAGTTAACATTCGCGGAACCCATTTTAGCGAAACTTTTTTAAACCCCGAAGCGTCCGTCAATATTGATTGCACGCCGTCAAAAGAAATGTGTAGGATCTCTGCTAACTGTTTGATGCTAATTCTTCTATCTTCCAATACCAATTTTTTGATTCTCGCCACGTTGTCATCAGTAACAGAGGTGGAAGGCCGGCCAGAGCGAAGGTAATCTTCACACTTGAGCCTACCTCTCTTAAATTCGGCAACCCAGTAAGCAACAGTGGAATATGGTGCAGCATTAGTACCTATAGTCTGCTGAATATCCAAATGACTTTCCTTAGTGGACATTTTTTTCAAACACGGATACTGTATCACGGCACGTAACTCATTTTTGTCCATTATGACAGATTTTGAGCGATTTGCTTCGCAAAATAATTAATTATGTGTTATTGGTTTATGTTATCAAATAAAATTTGGCGTCATATTATGTCGTTAGGATAGCTAAAATAAAATAAAAATAAACTACATTTAAAAAGGTTTTACCACCATGCTGTTCTAAGAACTTTTTGATTCACCCTCGTACGGACCAGCAAACTTTGGACTCAACTAGAGCAGCCATATTGACACAAATGCTCACCATCAACAGCTTTCAGCATTTTTCTAACATACATAAATTATGATACACCATCACATTTTCTTGTGGTTTCCATTATTATATAAGCACACTTTTAACTAGTTTGCTTTGAGAACTATGTACATGTCCTATCTTAAGAAGTTAGGCCTAAACTTCTTAAGATAGGACATTACTGTAATAGATAAATTTACTAGTTTAACTATATCGCTATAATAAACATTCATATACGAAAAAACCGGCCAAGTGCAAGTTGAATTAGCGCACAGAGGGTTACGGACAAACACTTTCCATCTTAACTGGACAGGTTAAGTTTGCACCTGGTATATATGGCGCCGCATACAAATAAGGTTGAGTTTATTTCGGCGTTTCTTCTCAACAGTGGTCTCCTCTTGTGAAATGACAGTCGCAATCAAAATAGCTCTCGCTTACCTTCATTTCATAGGTAAGATGCACAGATCATTAAGAAAATGGACAGTCAGGCGCATTTTAGACAAGCTTAAGGAAGTGTATAAGTAATTAAGTATTTTTCTAACTTACTTCTAGTTGTCTGGAATGTGACTGGATTCCTTCGCATTGGTTTATAGCTGCAATAAACTTTTCCTCGTTTTTTTTGTTTTCTGTTTGTAATTTCTTAATTTCCTGAAAAAAAAACATCTTTATTTAAGACCCTCTCCACCCAAACATGTGAATGGCCTGAAAACTGATGTTTGTCTACTTTCATTTATTTTATATCAGTGAAACTTGTATCAAAGGACAATCGGCAAATTTGTATGGAGGCTGGTCCAAGAACCAACAGAGATGAGAGTTAAGTTATTAGATAGGCATTAATATCAGCTTATTCTTTTACTATGGACACCAACCTAGATTCCATTGCAGATCTGAGGTATTTGTGTTTGTAGTTAAGATGTGGCCTAAATTGGAAGTAAAAAATGCATACTTAATAACCACCCAATCCACCCATATATAGTGGCGCCAGTGTATTAATACAATGCTAAAATTAAAGCAGAAGTCATATTATGCATGAAGGAGTGTATTTATAGTTATTTTTCAGTTTTAAACAAATTGCAAATGGCAATTCTTCTACAACCATTTAACAATGCACTATAATTCTGGCGCCACTATCTATGCATTGGTCACTGTCCAGTATGAGTTAGTTAGTTCCAATTTCTGCCACATTTGCCTTATTTCAAACAGGAATATCTCAGCTCTGCAAAGGCATTCAGCCCATAATAAAAATTGAAGTATATCTATCTAATGATTTAACTCTCATCTCTGTTGGGACTTGGTCCAATTTGGCGAATGGTCCTTTGAATCAGGGGCATTTCATATTCATATGAAGCGGACGGTGTCCTATCGTTTGACCAAAAGTCATTTTACAAAATTACACTTGACAAACAACGTTCTACAAAAAAATGTTTCGTCAATTGATCATTTTACAAAAAGTCATTTTACAAATGACTCACTTCTCCAAATGATCAGAAGTTAAATTTACATTTTACAAATAAATAATAAATAAATAAATAAATAAATCAATAAATATTGAGGGACAATCCATACACAAATCGACCTAGTCCCAAACTAAGCAAAGCTTGTACTATGGGTACTAGACGACGATATACATAATATATAAATACATATATAGATAACATCCATGACCCAAGAACAAATATTTTGCACAAATATTTGCCCCGGCCGGGATTCGAACCCGGGACCGCCGACTCAGTAGGCAGGTGTCTACCAACCGAGCCAAACGCGTCGTCTAAAATAATCATTTGACAAAATGATCATTTAGCAACTGAGTTATTAGACAAAACTACTCTTGGTCTAAAAACGTTCGGTACAATGTATTATTTGACAAGTGTATCGTTTGTTGTCTTTTTGTTTTTTTTAGAGCATATCTAACTTTTTTTCTCCAATTTGCTTTACTATTTTTACTATTTTAGATCGTAGAGCATAGTGGATAGATTCATTAATGGGTTAGGTTATGTTAGAACTGCGACCACAACAGCGCGCGAGCCGAGCGAGCGAAGCGAGTACCCAGAACAAAAAAAAAAGATTTCAATTTGCTCTATCTATAAAACTCGTAGATCAAACTTGAGGAAAATGTACAATTTGCTCTATTAGTAGATACAGATTGTGAATAGTGTAATGTGTGTGATAGTGAATAGATTCTAAGATAGTAGCGGAATAAATTACCCAACTACAGATTACAGACTAAATCATAATGTTTGAAAAAGAAGTACTTTTTATGAATAACAAAATGTTATTAGTTAAATGATATTTTGTTAATTAACACATTTACCAAGTGTAGTGTTTGTAAATTAATCATTTGCTAAGTGAGTTTTTGTAATATGATACTTTTGTCAAATGTCTCGTTTGCCTAATAAATATTTGTTGAAACGTTGTTTGGTCAAATGATCATTTGTCAAAAGTTTTTTGGTCAAACATTAGTGAACCGAAGCGGACAGGTAAAAAAAAGTGAGATCAGGAAATTTGTTCATATGCGGGTTATTTATACCTCTAGTATGTATGAAAGGGGACACAGAATATTTTTTTCTATGATGTTTATTTTTAGAGTTATGGGCCTTTGAAAAATAATCATAATCAAAATTCCGATTTTTTAGATTTAGTTTTTCGAGTGAGGAAATAATACAAACGAACATAAAACTTAGCGTTTTGTTTAGGTTTTTAGATGCTATTTTTAATAAAGAAATTATTTTCAGAAATTAATTAAAAAAAATGTATAAAACCGGAAGTGAAGATTTCGAAATATTTTTTTATCACTATTTTTGTTTTTTATTTTTTTACACCGAAATCCTTGTTCATATGCGGGTTATATATACCTCTAGTAGGTATGAAAGCGGACACAGAATATTTTTTTTCTACGATGTATGTTTATTTTTAAAGTTTTTTTACACTGAAATAAAGCCTAAGCAGTGGCGTGCACAGAGTTTTTTGACTGGGTAGGCAGAATTTGTATTCTTTTATCATACAAAAGAATTATATACTTGATAAGGTAGCTTTGTTTTATTAAAGAGCATGTAACGCTTTTGGCTCGTATCTACGGTATAGAGGGAAGCAAATGGCAAGGTGAAAACAATAAACGAAATTCATTACACAAAACCTGACGTGACATGATAATCGTAAATCATGTGGACAAAACACGAACATCATAAATTCATAAAACAAGTAGATTCAATTAAATAATGTTATTTAAAAAAAAAAAAAAAAACGGAGAAAAAACAAAAAGGAAATGTAGGTACGTGTTCACTTCCAGATTTGAACTTGATACCTCGGTCTCCCGAAGCAAAACGTTATACCAAGAGACCAACAAAACGCTTGGCAATGTTGCAAATTTACGCATTAGAAGCCCAGAATATATTAGGAATGAGCCAAACGAAACAGTCGTTTTTCAATAAGGACGACGCTTTTGGCTCGGTTTGTAGACACCTGCCTACTGAGCCGGCTGGCCGGGATTCGAACCCGGGATCGCCGGGGCAAATATTTGTGTGATGAACTCGAATATTTGTGCTTGGGTCATGGTTGTTCTATGTATTTAAGTATATATTTATCTATATAAGTACGTATATCGTCGTCTAGTATCCATAACACAAGCCTTCTTGAGCTTACTTTGGGGCTAAGTCGATTTGTGTGAGGTTGTCCGATATTTATTATAATTATTATTATTAATAAGCAGTGCCTAACTAAATTCACACATGCGTGAAATTTGTCATTGTGTGCCACTTATTTACGGCAACGCACACTACTTCGTGTCTGTGTTGCACAATGGTACACCCATATTTGTGTGCCATTATATTAGGCACTCTAGTTTGTGCCTTTCCCACCGTTGCGCTAGTGCAGCGCAACCGATTCAGTTTTGAGTTGTTCAACTTTGTTGGTAACGCTGATCCGATAGATGGCGCAGACCACTGAATTGAGAAATTATTGATTAATGAATTATACTACTTATGTAATGGGAATTGTGGGTATATTTGTAATATAAAATAATAGTACATAAAGATTGGATACTAGGATAATCAAGTTAAATCACTAGGGTAGGGACTGCTTTTTTGCCTGTATGACGTGCACGCCACTGAGCCTAAGGTATATTTATAATACACTAGTTTCATGTAGTTTCATGGAAAACCTGCATTATTTCTCTGCTCTACAAAAAAGGGGACCCAAAGGACATAGGCAATTATCGGCCTATTAGTTTGCTTCCAACAATTTATAAACTATTTACGACAACTCTACTAAACCGTATAACAAAAGATATTGACGAAAATCAAACAAGAGATCAAGCAGGTTTCAGGAAAAATTACTCAACAATCGACCACCTGTTCACTGTCACTCAAGTTATGGAGAAATTCTCAGAATACAAAAAAACATTATACTTAGTCTTTATCGACTACAGTAAAGCATTTGATACAATCAAACACAGCACACTTTGGGAAGCTCTAGAAGAACAAGGGATACACCAGAAATATATATATAGCTCCTGAGAAACATATACTCAGAATGTAATGCAAGAGTGAAACTGAAAAAACCAGGTAACATATTCAATATAGAGAAAGGTGTCCGTCAAGGAGATACTATATCGCCGAAACTATTTATTGCATTACTAGAATTCATATTTACAAAACCTCAACTGGAATAAAAAAGGCATAAATATAAATGGCGAATACCTTTGTAACCTACGCTTCGCTGATGACATAATCCTTCTATTCGAAAACCATGAAGAGCTCCAAGAAATGATCCACAGCCTTAATACAGAAAGCACAAAATGCGGATTAATTATGAACTCAGCGAAGACAAAGGCAATGACGAATGGCGTAAAGAAACCACTATGTGTCAATAATCACAACATAGAATATGTGGATGACTACATATACCTAGGTCAAAACATATGCTTCAAGGACAGAACAGCAAAAGAAGTAGCAAGACGAATAACCCTCAGTTGGAAAAAATACTGGTCACTGAAAGAAATTTTTAAGGGTAAATTTCCAATACACATAAAAAAGAAGATTATGGACTCAAACGTGTTACCCACTCTTACATATGGTTGCCAGACATGGGCACCCACCTCGGACGTCAGAACAAAGATCAGGTCATTCTAATTCCAAACTAAAATGGAAATGGGCCGGACACCTTGCTAGACTACAGGATAACCGATGGAGGCAGCGCATGCTACACTGGTTCTTGGCAGATGGCAAACGCAAACGCGGACGCTCCCTTCGCCGATGGCGAGACGATGTTGTGTCAGTGGCCGGGAATCTCTGGGTCCGACGTGCACAACATCGAGATGATTGGCGTGAGATGGAGGAGGCCTTCATCCAGAAATGGAAGGTCCTCACGTAATTTTATCTTTTTTTTAACTATAATTAATCATAAATTATTATTACTGTCTTTTTTTAAGGGTTTTATGTTGTAATTATTATTACTGTTAGTGAGGAATAAAGGCTATTTAATTTTTTATTTTTTATTTTTATTATGAGTTTCAAAGTGGAATCTCCATTACTTAGAGAGATAGGTAAATTAATGTACATGCATGTCCCCCTGAGTGTGATGTTTCATACTAATCTAGAGGTATAAATAACCCGCATATGAACACATTTCCTGATCTCACTTTTTTTTACCTGTCCGCTTCATATGAAATGCCCCATCATTAACAAGTTTGTCGTGGTCCAACAGAAAACTACATGCAAGTTCCATGTGTATTAATTAGTGTTTCACAAATACCATAGTAGTTTAGTGTAATAATTTTATCTGCTTGGTTAGTTTCATCGTCATATATGTATATGTATGTATGTATGTATCTATTTATATGTGTATTTTATGTATATGTATGTAATATATATTGTGAGTATTTTAATTGTATGTAATTAGGTATGAAATGTATGTTATTATGTTGCTTGGATGCACCGCCTACATTTTTTCTGCTTTGCCCTAAGGTTGACTGGTAGAGAAATGCCCCATGGCATTAAATCCGCCTTTTGTATGTTAAGGTTTTCTTTTGTGCAATAAAGTTTAAATATTTAAATAGATAATTTAATGTATAAAATGTACAATACAATACAACAATACTTTACACCAACAAGAAAAACATTACATGAGAAATCAAATAAAATGTAGTAAAATGTAGAAATAAAATGTCGTTGTAAATTAAATTTTCATGTTTAAACTAGAAATAAATGGCTATTCTATTCTATTTTATTGTAATAAAATAGTGATAGTGACTTACTTCTTCTAATGCTGCATGTTTTTCCCTCAATTCCATTCTATCTATACAAGACTGTTTGTATAACTCCTTTATGTTGATAATAGAGCTCTGCAGTTCCTGAGCCATCAGTCTTTTTTCAGCATACCTCTTAAGAAGAGAGCTGAAATAAAGAAATAGAGAGATAAATATTGCCTCTTTATTTTTGTAAACAGACTACAAAAAAATATATTATATTTGTAAATATTTCAATTGAAATATTCTTTATTAAAGCAGTAACGCATTTCATTCGTTATTAAAGCAGTAATGCTGCTAACCAAATGCCACTCAAAGCATTACATTTCTAAATTTTTTGCCTCAATATAATAATAACAAAAAAATATTAAAAACAAGTAGTTTAAACATTCATAAATCCAACCACAAAAAACCCTAAATAAATACAAAATTAATTTCTCCCCAATTTAATTTTTGTTCCAGATTATTTAAACTCTGATACAACAGAATATGATATTGGCACATTAATTACCTAAATGTTAAAAGTTAACTTTAACACATTGCACAGTGCAAGTAGGTGCTAATAATAGAATGAAAGTATTTTATTTTTATAGGTTGGCCCAACTATAAATTAAGCATAATAAATAATGACTACTTACTTAACACACCCCACTTTAGTCTTCATAATAAGGTTCGCCTTTGCTGCCCTTTCCTGAAAAAAACATCAAAATGTTTTATTTAAAGAACAACAGGTTTAGACAGAGTATAACTGATGCCTGTTTTATGCCTTGTTTCATCCATACAAAGGTGTATACGGGCATATCAAATCAAGGGTGGATGCACCTTTTTCATTCAAGGAATCAACAGTACAGGACAGCAGTAATCTTTCACCAAATAATTGAATATAAATAAACAAACGTCATAAACAATATCCTGTAGGACAGATACAGGACAGCACATAAGATTTTCTATTGTATTTCTCTTGAGCCCATATCGCTTTAAGGCAGCAAATCGCAACCCATGGTCAAGTTTTATTTTTTATTTTTATAACAGCACAACATAGTGGCTCCACTTTGCCTGATGGTAAGCAAAAAGGGGAGCCCAAGTACATACTGAGGGACTCTTCTTTGCAGCAGTTGACTGTTTTGTACATTGAGATATAATGTGTATTAGAAACTTAACAGGGTTGGTCTGCCGCAGCTTCATTTGACATTCTTATGTAGCCCTTACCTGCTAAAAGGTTGCTGTGCTCTAATCTGTAGATTTAGTCTTACAGCCTTCAGATTTCAATTACAGTTATATATATATAAAACTACAGTAATTAAAAAATAAATGCTTTTTACTGACTAGATAGAACACATTACTACAAAATAAAAATAAACGTCACAAATCACGTTAACTTTCAGTACTTGATTAAAATCAATCGTTATTTATAAATTGTATTTTGTTTCCTTTTTGTTAAACTTTTATTGGTGTGCAATAATGTATTGTATTGTAATTCATTTGAAAATGTATGTATACAAACGAATGGACATTACACAGTAAAGGAATATTTGCCGCCATCTCAATTATGAACTATCGCGTAAAAATAATGAAAGGTTGTTTTTTATTAAAATTAAAATTTCTTTTATTATTTCAACTTAGCATTTAAATATAACAATAATAACAATATTACAAGTTGCATCGAATTTCGCTGGCCTTTCTGATATTTTGGTCCTAACCTAGAACTTACCGAATCGAATATTAATAATTGGTCTAACATATCCTCCAAATTGTCTTCCATGGTTAATTCCATGATAAACACTTATATCGATACACACACTTGATCTTATTCACTCATAAACCATTGTTCAAGCCATTATTGTATACTTATTTAATCACACTTAACACGATTTCATACCCGGCAAACATCAGGCAATCGAGGGCCTGCCTTCTGAACATAGACAAAAATATTTTTTGTTACAGTGTTGCCAACTCTACAATTCACTTACAAACATTTTACACATGGGCTTTTATGTTTTTGAAGTCGATGTAGTGACAAATATACTGTTTTCTCGTTTTTTCTTAAGGAAACTTTACGTGCTTTCTAGAGATAGCAATACAGTCGTAGGTTTCGTAGGTTTTTTACTACGTAACATGACCTCTATAATAAATTTATTTATATGAGATGTATACATTGGTAGATTAAAATACAATAAAAGTAAAACTAAACCTAAAAATTAAACTAAACAAGATCACACTAAAATTAAACTCAATCTACCTCTATTGAATTTTCCTTACTCTAAGTGCGGCTCCCGCTCAAAGAATATGATACTCACAAATGTACTCACAAGGAGAAGAACGGTAACTACGTACAAAAAAATGGCCAATCGTTTTTTTTTTTAGAATAAGAAATAAATCTTTTTTTCATCGAGCAATAAAAATATTGTTAGCCGTATATAAAATCTTGAAGCCAATTCTTTGTATGAAAGTGAAAAGACCTTGCTCCCGCTACTCGTGAAGGTGGCTGAAGTTCACCGAGGCGAAGTTGGCCGAAGCATGAGTTTCCGCAGCAAAGTAATCCCTCACCACACACAGATCGCCTTCGGGTTGGGTTGTCTGTGCCCTCACACTATCATGTTCGCCCAACCTCGACAAACTTCGCGAGTAGTGTAAAAGGGGACTTCATTGCACAAGCACAACTGTCACTACTAACAGTCAAATGAATGTCAAGTTGACAACTCAACTGTCATCACAACAATCATTAACCAAACTGAAAAAAATATACCGTATCGTTAGTCCCAATGAACAGTAGCCATTAAGTTAAAAGTTAAAAATTGAATTGAATTGATATCGTATCCTATCGTGGTAGTTCGTTAACGCTAGTGCCATACAGAAGGAGGGCGTGAAGTAGAAAAACAACAAACTAGTTAGCGCATTCATTGTGCGTAACATATTTTTTTATAATTAATATTTCCAACTTTTCTTGTCATGAAATTTGCCGCTTATTTGAATACCAAGAACTTCTTAGTTTCCTATTCACTTTAGTATGTGTTGTGCTGAGTAATTCAATATTAATTTGGACGTGAAGCTACAAGAATTTGAATACTTGTTTCTCATCTTGCATATATCGAGATCTGTCATTGTGTTGTGGCCACCTATCAAGTTCAAGGTTAACTAGTCTGAGTTCATCTACACAACATAAACGGTTTGTATTACCTGTCTTTTTATTATCATTTTAATATTACTTTGTAGGCGAATAGATCACGTTTTGTGTTGTCAATGCGCACTTAAACATTTAATAAAATGCATCAATTAGATAGTCACTATCTCCTAAACTAATATTTTAAACATATTACCAATTCCTAACATCCTTTGTGAAACCAAAAGATTACTTTCTAACGTGAATTCATATTAACCGACACATTCATGTGGAAGGATGTGACCACCTTCCACTAGACTGCTGGTTGGAGCCAGCTTCCCAAACCTGGTGTTCTAAGTACTTTTTTTTCTTTAGCACATATACAGCTATCTATTAACCCGTGACGCTTCCTATGGTCCAATGTTGGTCCATAAGAGTGAGGTTTAGTACTGTCCCAGCATCAGTGTTGGACGATATTGTTATAATACTAGCTAAAATTTTAGTAAGACGGACGCGCATCGGGTTAATATGCTTAGAAATGTCACTGACTAAGCTTTATAATTTCTGCTAAACTTAATCTCACTTTGGAAAATATTTCAAAGATTTGCTTTTTGCCTATTATTCAAAGAAATTATAATAGTCACATTTACTTGCTCACAAAAAGGATTTTATTGGTTTCAGATGGTGTATCAAAATAGTATATTCCGACACAGTAGCTTATATGACCGTGTGGAGAAGCTACTTTTATCTTATGAATGGAGTGACTGCAGATTTACTGTTGCCGGAAAGCATTTCAAAGCACACAAGTTGATTTTAGGCATCAGTAGTCCCGTCTTTGAAGCAATGTTTTACGGTCCCCTATCTACTGATGACGAAATAGCTATTACTGATATTGAACCTGATGTTTTTCAACTGCTTCTGAATTATGTCTATACTGATAAAGTTGAAATACCTTCCATAGAACAAGCCTTTGAACTTTTGTATGCCTCCAGGAAATATTTACTGGACCATCTCTCGGACCTGTGTATTGCCTACATACTAGCAAACATCAGCACGGACAATGTAATTAGAGTCCTGAATTATCCTGATTACATGCAAGACCAGCAGCTGGTGTCATTCTCTATAAAACTATTTTGTGAACACGCTAATTACCTATTGCAAGAACACAAACATGCAATCTCATTGTCATGTATGAAAACCATTTTAGAGAGCAATCAAATGAATGTATCAGAAAAGGCACTGATTATACACGTTTTTCAATGGACTCTACATTATTGTAAACAGAATAATTTACCCGAAGATCTGGAAACTAGGCATAATATTTTGATTGAACATGACTTGATGAAGTTACTCAGGTTTTCTACTCTTACGCTCAGTGAATTTGATGATATTATCGATAACATGGATAATATTCTGCTACCAGAAGAATGTACAGGTATAAAAGAAATAATTAAGCAGAACAGAAGTGATGACACACATTTGATGAAAGTAAGCTGCATGAGTTCGACTCCACGATGCCAGATGAAGTTGCAATGGGATCTGTGTCACCGAAGACCCTTGCGATCTGCTGCTCCCATTATAATAGATTCTAATAACTGCATCATAAACAGCAGGATTAAAGTTAACAAATCTGTATTCATCAACTCCCTGTGCATACCTACTAGGATGGCCCCAGTTCTGAACTTTCGTAATAATATTGGCAATTCATATTCTGAACAATTCACTGTTACTGTTGAATGTGAATCTGATAAAACTATCACTAAATTGACCAACTTTATGAACACCGTTGACTATGATTCTTCAGTAGAAATTGAGCTATCTGAACCATATTTTATAAAGAAGGATAAATGGTACAAAATTATATTTCAGTGGTCTCAAAATTTTGATACAATTACATATGTTGTCGAATATCGTGATCGAGTGTTTAATGATCACAAGGTGCATTTTGAATTTGATGATATGACCTCCAGTGCTAGGGCCAGTGGTAGTTTTCTTGGAGGACTGAAGTATTGTTTGTAATGTAATAGTCGAAACTGCTCTACAAAGAAGCTTTATTGTGAGTCTCAGTATTTGATCTAGATAATGTACTTAATTAAATTAGTTATTAATTAGTAAGATCTATTTATGAATTAGATCTGATTCATGTTGTCCATAGTGTTAGATATCGCTAATGAATGATAGTATTGTTCTTCAGGTGTTAAATGTGTTTAATTTATTAGTGGGTGTACAAATGAGGGCTTACGGCTCGGCGAGCGATCAGCGGCGGCCATACGACCCGGTCACGACTTAGCGCGACCAGCGGCAGCGGTAGCTGCGAGCGGCAAAAACAAAATCATACAGATGTATGAAGCACGCCACGAGCCGCCGCGCGCGGTGTTGGTCCAGCCAGCGGTTTTTGCCGAGCGAATGGCGGTGCGGCGAGAGCCGGGAACAAATGGGTCACTGTCAGTTCAAAAAACAAAAGATGTCTCTTCGGTGGCCAATCGTTAACAGCGTATGTGCATAGACGTTATGTTTTTAACATGCAAGCCCATAGAAAGGGAAATGTCGTTTATGCTAATATAATTTTGATCGGAAAATTAGGCCTAAAAGTCCTTCACTTTGTACGTGTCCGCCGAAAAGACGCGCACCTAAATCTGACAATGACCCAAATGTATCGGCGACTAGGAAAGATGCCACGACTTCAAAACAGCACGTGCGGCGGTTGGCGCGGAGACGCTCGCCGCTAAGACCGCAGTCGTGGCCACCGAGAGGCGGGAGCTGAAGGGCCGAAGTGAAGTGCGGTGTCCGGTGTATCGCTTCCTCCTATGGCCGCCTCTAGCCGTGGTCGGGCCGGTTTTCGGCGGCCTGTCCCTAAGGACGGGCCGTGTCAGCACCCAGCAGTGCAAAGGGCCCCTCGGGCCCGCAAGCAAAAAGACTAGAAAAAAAAAAGGTCGGGCCGGTCGTTAAGCTTATTCCTAGCCATTTTTGTGTATGTTCTCAGTATGTATTTTGAACACTTTTGTAATCATCTGCCTCTCATAGCTTTATACTTAAGATAATAAATTAATAACTGTGGTGTATTTTGAGTTTCAGAGGATCGACAGATAATATAGTTCTTGTTACTGGGCTATAAGTGCGTAATAATTCATAAATAAATAAACAAAAGAGAAAAAACTTGTCAAATGTATTAATGAATTTAATTACCACAACATTATTGTCCGTTAAGCATCGTTAGTTAGTTTTATCAAATTTTGCCGACGCACGAGTAGAGATCGAATATTAGCGATTCTTTTGAAAGCAGGAGTAGTAATCTCGATCAGATCTCGATCAAATAAATAGGTAAGTACATGTAACAACGTTGAAAAAATGTTTTTACAAAAAAAAAATATATAAAAAAGAACCGGCTTAAAAAAACTGAAGCCAATAATAACCAGTTCATGTAGGTACTGTTTGAAGTCGGTACAAATCTTTTTTATACTCGCGTACTTTAATCTGTCAATTATAATTTGACGTTGACGGACAAAATCACAATCGCACTTTTTAATCCTGTACCAAAATTCTTACTCTATGGTACCCGCTACAGAACTTTAATATTCATACGACATCTCTACTCAACTTAAATTATTTCAAAAAGAGAACATCAGCATATTTGGTTAAAAAAAAGAACGCTACTGTTCACTGATTGGTTGAAATTACTTGTCAAAAAATTTAACCAATCACGAGGCACCCGCCATGACCATCGCGATCATGTTTTTTAGGGTTCCGTAGTCAACTAGGAACCCTTATAGTTTCGCCATGTCCGTCTGTCCGTCCGCGGCTTAGCTCCGTGATCATAAGTGCTAGAAAGCTGAAATTTGGTATGAGTATGTGTATGTATCACGCCGACATAACGGTAAAATAAAAACTAAAAAAAAACTTTTTTTCGGATACCTCCCGTACACCTAAAGTGGGGGTGATTTTTTTTTTTCGTTCCAACACTAGCTTGTGGGGTGTCGTTGAAAAGGTCTTTTAAAAACAATATGGGTCTTCAAACATTATTTTTTGATAAAGTCAGCAGTTTTGTAAATATTCGCTCGGGAAATCCAAACAATAGTGTCCCCCCCCCCCTCTACCTTCTCAACCACGGGTCAAAAAATTATGGGAAAAGTCATAAAAATTAAGCCTTATTAGTACTTTCAATGAAAACTATATTGAATCAAATCGGTCGAGCCGTTTTTGAGTTATCGCAAAATTTCATAATTTTCTTTAAAATGACGTAAGTGCCGCGCGGTGTTCTTATACTTCGGGTGGTCTGTGCTTCGAACGTTACACATATCAGTTACGTGCCATACTGCATTAAAACATTTCGCTAAATCTGGTGCGTATAATCGATAACTTCCAGAAGGTAATAAGTAATTACAGTTACTTTGGCGTTTACGACCTTTTTATAGAGCTTGAAATCTTTCTCGTAATTTAAATTTGATTTTATTATCTATTGTGAAGGATAGGCAACTACGGAACCCTACACTGAGCGTGGCCCGACATGCTCTTGGCCAGTTTTTTAATAGGTCAGTTTTAGATGAACGAAGAAGGTTGCATCAAAAATAAAAGTAAAAAAAAATATTTTTCTGTGTTTTGCTCGTAAATATAAAAAGTATTGTATGCAATAGTTACACAATTAGGTAATAAAATCTTGTACCTTACTTAGGCCACTCGGCTAGTCTCGTGACCTAAACGAGGTACTCGACTTTAAGAACCTTCATTGTGCAACGATTGCATAAAATACTATTATTGCTCACCTTAAATACACAGGGAAACGACACATATTTTAAGGGATACAGATACACAACATTGTGACTCTACAGTAGGTATATTTTAACAATGTAAACATAATTTAATTTTAAAGGCTGATGTAGACGAAGACAATTTTGAGACGCCTAAATTACGTTTACATACAGTGCGTGAGATGACAAAATGCGATTCAAGTTTTGTACCTGTCTCGTTCGCTCTTACGCGATCCAGATAAGAAAAAACCTCTCAGTTTTCACCCGAACCCGAATTGCAGTCTGAGAGATCACGGACTGTATACTACACTGATCAGTCAACGTGAAACAATAATTTGAATCAATTTATTACACCTCTGACTTTATCATTCAGTTTGTTTACGTATTTAGAGGCAGGTGTGAGAATTGAGGCATTTGATTTTGAGCTCTGTTACGATGTTTACACAGTCGTTTCGTTTACGTTCTTTACCAAAGCCAACCTTGGATCCTTGTGGAAAAATTAGCTAGATGTCCCAATGCTAATTTGACCGATTTGTAGGTAGTTACATACGTACGGACGTAGGTACTTATCGTATGTTACCTTGAGATGCATATATATTAGTATTAACCTTTGAACGCCAAGCGTCGAAGAAATTCACCGTGCCACTGGCACCATAGTTAGTATATATATTCTTTGACCATAGCAAAAAACCCGGAGAAGTGCAATTCGAACTCGCCCACCGAGGGTTCCGTACAAATTATAATACAGTTGCTTAACCTCGATGATTCATTACGTATGTAGGTATAATACCTACTTTAAATAAAGACTATATATTTTTTATGATTAAATTACAAAATGTACAGTTTACACATTGCAAGTTGAAGTGGCAATGGGCAGGCCACATAGCACGCAGAGCAGATGGCCGATGGGGCCGAAAAGTGCTCGAGTGGAGACCTCGGACCAGCAAGCGCAGCGTAGGACGTCCACCTACAAGATGGACAGATGACCTTATAAAGGTCGCCGGAAGGCGCTGGATGCAGGTCGCTTCCAACCGGTATATATGGAAGTCCAAAGGGGAGGCCTATGTTCAGCAGTGGACGTCCTATGGCTGAGATGATGATGATGACAGTTTACACATTTTTTCCTATACTTACCAAATACTTGTAGGTAGTATAAGACGGTGTTACCTGCCAAAATTTCATAGTTCTAGGTCAACGGAAAATGCACTAAATGTACTTTATAGTGACCAGTGACGCCGTGGCGTCTGAAGATTTGCCGTGCTGACGTTCAAAGGTTAAAATGATATTTATTATCAAGTACCTATACTTTTAACTAAATATTTTTAAAATTGTTAAGTATTATTCTAAATTATTTGCCCCGCGCGGGCATCTCAAATTAGAGTGCCATGGGTGTGCGTAAAAATATGGTAGTCTTGTCTCGTAATAATAAAACAAAATAGTGGTGTTATATAATTTGTAACATTTATATAGGAACCTACACAATCTACATAGGCATGACTTTTTATTCGATACAAGACTGATATCAAATGCAATAAGTGACAATGGAAACCATAATATAGTCGCGTTACATACGTTATTTGAAGAATTCTACCGCATAAATATTTATATACAAAATATATTTAGTCAAATTTGCTACGGTCGAACCAGTTACATTTGACACCACACCATTGATAAACACCTTGTTTGTTAAACTATTGTTACGTAGTGGTAGGTGGTCCTTCAAACTTTTTGGTGAGAAGTACGATGCGTTCAGCTTCACGAATGCCACTCAGTCTTGCTCCGTGCACAGTCGCAAAAAATCCTGGCACTGTAGCTTCACCGGCAAATAACAGCTTCGGAGCCACGGGGTCGCACGGTCCTGGCACTGGCGTGCCCAGTTCGCACTGGTGGCTCACGGTAGAACAACAGCTCATGTAAGAGTAAGATCCGCAGAAGTGAGGGTCAGACGCCCATCGAGAGCGTAGCATCATTTGTGGGTAAGGTAAACATGGATTGCCCGTAAAGCGTCGCAGCAGCATTGTCAGTCCTTCTGCTACGTCGCTGTCCACCATGGACTCCATTGAAGCGGCCTCTTGGCCCGATACCCAAGCGCACAGGACGTGCTTGCTACCTGGCAGTTCATCGACGGCACACACACCGCGTGTCCAATCCTTTCGACATTGCAATTCCTCGGCTGACCAAGCCAATTTCAGATTACCTTCATGACAGACCCAGAACGGTTCCGCATATTCAAGAAATACTTTATCAGAAAGCCCATATCCTAAATTGCAAATCGCATCCAATTTACATACGGGAAGAGGAGGTGAAAATAATTTATCAGCCTGACACTTTAGGCAACCTAGCGAGATAGTTATGATTACATAATCTGCTGATATTTCTTCGCCGTCACAGCATTTGACCATTGTTCTGCCAGGACCAGACGAGCCTTTACCCCATCGTATCACATTTACAGCTTTATTGTAGCGTATGCAATTATCTGGCAGACCTCGCAGTAGAGGAGCCATCACGCCCACATATCCTAACGGAACTCTAACACTTCCGCCAGGTAATTCAATATAACTACCGTACTGATCAGCGCTGACAAGGGACAAATCATCACCACACCTATTCCGTAAAATATTGCTCAAACCGAACATCACGCGAGCAGCGTCGTACCTCTGGTCTTCTGGAAAGTTATGCAATTCTTGTTGTATGCGTAGGCTGACAAAATTAAGTAAAGTCCCGTGACAACAGTCACCGCCAAGTCTGAAAAGGTTTGCAGCTTGTTGCTCTATTTGTCGAAACGTGTGGTAGGCTGTTATCGTTACGGGCAAATCCACTGCACGCCCCTCACTAGTACAAAACAGGCCACGGGACGGATCTAAGCGAGGTAAGGGCATTTGAAGGAGTCGGTCTTGTGATGCGAGAGTGTATACAGAATTCGGAAGGCAAGCGCCATATATCCACTCGGCACCCATTTCTATGACTGAGTCTCCAAGCCAACACGAATGGATTCTTCCGCCGGGTCTGTAACAAGTATATAGGATTTTAAAAATAATGTGATCAATAGGTATTAGTATATTTTAAGCTGTTGTATCAACATTAGAAACCTTTCTTTGGCCTCTAGGACCACGAAGTTACGAATTCCGCATTGGTTGAGGCGGTAGGCTGCGGAGAGGCCCGCCATGCCGGCGCCGACGATGACGACGCGCGGCTCCTTGCAGCACGGGCCGATGCTGCAAGCGTCCATCATACATTTCTCCTGCCCCACTGAGACGACAGCGCTGCTCGTCAGCCTACGCTGCATCAATGTTGGCATCCCTCTCACATCTTCTGCATCGTCTCCTGTGAGAAACTTTTTTATTGTGATTCGGGCTTTTTCAAACAATGGTTTAAAACGAGATGACTTCATCGTCGTGAAGTTGCACTTTAAACGAAGGATTTGGATCTATATTTACATTATCGAAATATTAATTTGGCTTTCTAATTTTGTTCAAACTTCATTATAACTTTGACAGTGTCTAATCAGACAGTTCTATTTCCATAAGCAACTGTCTTACATAAAAGAAGAATAGTAGGTATGGTGCCTTTAGTTGTAGGAGGCTGTCAGATATTTTTCTTTAATTAAGAACTAAGTAGGTACCGACCATGTGTACCGACCCGCTTCGCGTCACCACCGCGGTTTCCGCCAGATTA
This sequence comes from Apotomis capreana, assembly GCA_947623375.1. Classification (NCBI taxonomy): domain Eukaryota; kingdom Metazoa; phylum Arthropoda; class Insecta; order Lepidoptera; family Tortricidae; genus Apotomis; species Apotomis capreana. The sequence continues at coordinate 17,555,046 of OX392504.1, forward strand.
GGTACAAAGTGCATGGGAATAATAAGTATTCAGGTGAAATATTATATTGGTACCTACGTAATAACATACTATGTACCTAAGTATATGCAAATGGCAAGAATCAAGCTGATTTGTGTTGTGTAATACGCCTAGAAACCTAGTTATAAAGGCTCTCGTTCTAGGCGTCGTATTGCAGGTAGAATAAAACTTAATAATATATGGCAGTTTGGCGGCAAAATAAGTACATCAATGAAACTTGTTTCAAAACTTTATCTTGGCACTATAAATGAGAATCTGCCAAATCCTGCTAAAATTTTGGGGTCCAACATCCCCATTAGGGGAGGTATGGGCAGGGGATATATTTTAAAAGATGAACATTTATAAACTAGGCGAATGAAATGTCATTTTCTATGTAAGGTCAACCGGGGTAATGGCGTCACCATTTTTTTTTATATTTTATAAGGTGCAGCGGGGCAATTTCGACTAGTTAGTTATAAAGTACAACTTTGAGTACTGAAATATACCATCTACAGTACTTTGCATTCATGCAGTAAATTAGTAACTGAGGTTTTATTTTTTCGAACCCATATCCAAAAATATTGACTCTAAATACCTTAAAATGTGTTTTTTATATAAAAAGGCAAAATTAGTCGTTTTTCCCCCGCCGAGGGGCAACTGCAACTATTGATAGTAAGTTCCGTTACAGTGAACTTACATTGCTAAAACTGAGCCCCAGAGCTTATTCATGGGACCAGCAATCTAAATTGGACCCTTGTATTTATGCAGCTTGGTTCATTTTTCCAAAAAAAGGCTTACAAGATTTTAGCGGGATAATTTCAACTGCTCTCCATAGTAAGTAGTGATGGGACTCATGATATTAAATATAAGTCGATAAATATGTCTACAGGTCTATAAATATTTTTTTACAAATTGAATTATTGTATTTTTTACCATTTTAAAGCATAATAAAAACAAAACGAAGTCTGTCATAAAAATGTAATATAAAAAAGACAAGAGAGATTTAACTTGTATTTTAATACCGTACAATTCTAATTTGACATAAGTATCATAATCCCATGAGTTTGTAAAAAAAAAATTTTTATTTATTTATTTACAAACAAAATTTATACAGCATAACAGTTATTACCAATACACTGTACAATTTATAAAAATTCAAAAGAATATAAATAAAACTTAAAAGTTAGGAAATCCCGCAATCATCCATCGCCTCACAATACCTCAGGAGCATTCGACACACATCCGTCCATCGACTCGCAAACAAATCAATCTCTGGTACAGATGACAGCAGCGCGATTAGAAGTTTGAGAGCCAAAACGATGGGGGAATTTCTGTGTGCTACTGTGCGTGTTAGCGGGACAGCGAGATTAGGTACAGTTTCTGGGACTAAGGGCATTTTTGGTAACAAATGGAATAACAAGTCTGACGGTGGGCTATGGGTCTGTAATTATCTATGTATGTAATTACTTATTAGACAATTGTCTATTATTGTATTTTATATTTGCAAATAGACATTTTAAACATTTAATAAACTCATAAATTGTTTAATTATTCATTACATTACCGAACATATTAATATTTTCATTCTAAACAGTATCTCTTATTTTTTTGGCTCAGTATATTTTGCACTCAAATGTAACCAACTCGTTCAATTAACCATGCGTTTATCAAAAACACTTATAGTTGAAACTGGTGCGAAAAAGACGATTAATAGTAAGATTAGCTTAAAAAGTTGATGCCATCCTTTTCTGATTAACTGATAAGGATTGCAACCAATTTCTAGTAACAAATATGATTACTTATATCCTTCGGTTCATTAAGTTCGCACGTAGTGATATAAAGTTATTTGCTCAGAGTTTATTTAAACGACGAATTTGCATCGAAAAAACTCTCGAATCGTGCACATCACTAGTATTTGTTACTTTTCATATAAAATTTGGTGGGGTAATTTCAACTACCAAATAGTCGAAATTTGCCGACATCTCCATTTTAGTGGGGTTATTTTGACTGTCGCCAAAATACAATTAAAACATAAACTATATCATAAATAAGTAACATACGAACATGAAATAGATTATAAATATGCGACTCGGCTTTGAAAAACGTCTCAAAACACATTAAAAACCACTATTTTGTGAAAAAATTTAAAGAGCCAACTCGCACGTGCACACAGTAAATTTCGTCGAAAACAATATGGCCGCGTAGATCAGAGAGCATTCGTTCTATCGACGCCATCTATCGTGAAATTATAAAAGTACTTTTCCGCTATCCGGACATCGATAGCACTCTAATAAATGATGAAAAACACGGAAGATATTTCGATTAGTTGAAATTTCCCGCAGTTGAGATTGCCCCGCTGGACCTTACTCTCATTTAACCCCAAGTTATGAAGTATTTAATTAGTGGATAGAAATATTCTTACGCGCTGTGCTTCCTGTGGCTTTTTTCCAAGAAAATTCGTGTAGTAACGTTTTTGGTTTGCGATAATTAAACGATATACAGATGTTTTAAAAAAAAACGGAAATTTAGACGCATTTGTCCCAGTTGGGATAATTGCATCTTTTTTAAGCCATTCACGTTCAATTACGAAGAGGCTTTCAAAAATTCATGAAACATGTTTGCAATACAGTATTTTAGAAGATAAAGCTAAATACAAGGGATCAAAAACAGTTACTACAATTTATATGCCTGTGTTATATTTAAATAAATAGATATCAGGAAAACCCTCAAAAGCGTTGCAGGGGATATTCTTTTGTTTTGTATGGGCGCACGACGCTGGGCTCATCACGCCGAAACGGCTGGACAAAGTTTAAACAATTTTGGTACAGGGAACCTGCATGGACATCCAAATATGGTTATAGGATACTTTTTACTCGACTACGGTAAAAAAAAAGGTTTACGCGGAAGAAAGTTACGGGCACCTAGTACAAAATAAATTCTTGCTTACCTATCAAAACTGACCACCAATTAGCAGCCAAGATTAAAACACCTACTTTCTAAATCATTAGTCTATCAAATTCCATTAAAGTGGTTGTTTGGCAGACGAGATATTAATGAGTTATTTGCTGTACCGATAAGAAAATCAACGAATGTAGTAGATAGGAAGCATATATCCGCCTTTACATCAAGGCCTTCCTGTATAAAATATGAAATACATTGCTGCAATACGAAGGAATATTAGACTGATGGTAGGAAGGTAGGTTCCTGCCATCATTATGGCTTTCTTCTTGCCTAATAAAATAACAGAACAATAGAAAACTCCTCCCTCCCCATTGCCACTGAGACACCATATTATTTCGTTGCAATGGCATTCCCGTGAAGTTGACTGTCTATGAAGGTTCTAGGATTACGATACTTGGGTCTAGTTTTCCGCAACTGAACGTCTTAATACTGCAGGATACCTGTGACCTGACCTGTGCAGGCCGACTAAAAGTTGCTTCAAAAAGCTATTTCAATGAAAACTATATTAAATAAAGTCAGTCGAGCCGTTTTTGAGTTATCGCATAATTTCATAATTTTCTTCAAAATGACGTAAGTGCCGTGCGGTGTCCTTATACTTCGAACGTTGCACATGTTAGTTAAGTGCCATACTGCATTAAAACATTTCGCTCAATCTGCCGCGTATAATGAATAACTTCCAGAAGGTAATAAGTAATTACAGTGACTTCGGCGTTTACGACCTTTTTATAGAGCTTGACATCTTTCTCGTAATTTAAGTCTATTGTGAAGGATGGGCACTACGGAACCCTATACTGAGCATGGCCTGACATGTTCTTGGCCGGTTTTTCATTCATTTTAATCCCCTGTAAATGCCTATAACTATTGAAATGAGTAATATACCCTAGATGCCAAGGATCAATTAATGGCTGAAATGAATAATACTTTATTTTTCAACTCTACTTTAATAGGTATATTATATTATAACAATAAATACAATTCAATAGATTATGTCGATGACGCATCAGTTTCGAACATTGTATCATATTATAAATGCTTATTAACTACACATGTATAATAAGTTACGTATGTCATAAATAAGTAAAAAAAATACACCCAACAATTTGAATGTTAGGTCTCTACAGAACATTAAGTATGATGAACTTTTTTACAATCGATATCAAAATAAATGCAGAATATTCTTTCATTTTCTGCTACTCTACACATAGGTACTCATGCGATTAACACTGTTTATATTTATACCAATCAATAAGACATAACAATAGAAACAATTATAGACCTAAATAATAATTAGAAATACCACCGACTCAAGTAGCTGGTCATGAGAGCCTCATTCAATTAGTGATATAGAAAGAGCTACCAAAACTGAACATAACACAATTTGGAATTCTTAGCTTCAATATAGGCTGGGATTCTGTCACTTGTTCCAATTAAAACTGAATCTTGGAAACTGTTGGTCCTATTTCCACCACACATACCTACTTATCTATGAATCATCTCGACGGATAATTAAGTATTTCGATTTAAAAAAAACGCATTCAAATTGGTCCATCTGTTTGGGGGCTATGATGCCACTGACGGACACACAGATACACATGTTAAACTCATAACAGTTATAACACCCCTTTTTTTTCGTCGGGGGTTCAAAATACAAAGACAGGCCTTCGTAAACCTAGCGTGGCAAGAACTCGTATAGAATACAATCAATCAGGTTAGGTACTTACGAAATAAAATATATCGGAACAGAATGTATTGTATTGAAACATACATATAATTATTATTGTTATCGATACATTTACACCGATACGATATATGGTTACAATTCTTATTCATTATTAATAAGTTACTGGGTCATACGTTACATAAACTATATTGGCTACCGGATAAGACCACATTTATACATATTTAGTAGATCGGAATCTAGGTGACCTCGTCATAGGTATAGTTACTATAGATTTGCGAACGTAGTGATTATATGCTCTTTAAATTTGCGATTAACTTCATAATAAATAAAGTACAACATCATTAAAGTAGAAAGTCTAACATCATTAGCGTCATATAAGAACAAATATAACTGAGTGCTATAATGGCTTTTATTAGCCACGTGTGAACACTACTTTTCACTTTAACAGCGAGAACAGCACAAAAGTCTTTTAGATTTCCTGAAATGATAAAGATATTCCAAATTGCCTTTTATATTTACACAGAAGTTAATAGAATATGTCCATCCCTTGCTGATAGTCCCGCTTGACTTGACTTAAAAAGTCCTGTGTCCCCTAGATGGGACGTCCACAGTATCGTCACCATTGCGTTACCTACGACGCTACGCACTTCGCCTCCTCCAGGTGTGTTTCAGACGGCCACGCTTCATCTTCCCTTGTGGAATCCATTCTAGAGCTTGACTAGGAATATTTGTCGGGAGCTCTTAGGGTGTGCTGGTCCCACTCTACGTACATAAATAATTATATTGTCAAATAAGCACCTCGTAATAAATAACGTAATGATAAGAGTACACAAATATTGACAATAAATATACATTTTAATCCAGACTTATAGTCCGTCGTAAATATTGGATTATATATAGATTCTTCAGATACATCTTTCTATAGTTTATACGTTTTGACTATAGTCTACTTATTTTCAGAGAAAAGGTGAGAGAGCTTAGCTAGGTTGCTCGTTGAAGTTGGTAACATTTGAATTTTTAAATTATTACACTGTCATACTTAACATTATAGTCTAGGATTATTTTTCTTATATGCCTGGGTCAGATCACTCAAGAGGTACAGGGTCTATGTTTGGTATTCAAAGTGAATTATTTTTTAAGGTTTTTCATGACTTCATCAGCCGATGCCTTCACTTCCTCCCAGGACTCTTGAATATCTTTGTCTTCGGTGAAGCGCGAGCATACGGCCAGTCGCAGGAAATACACGTCGTCGATCTTCGAGGGTACAAGATGAATCTTACCACGTCCGTTGATTGTTCTCAGAAGCTCTTCGTTAACTTCATTACTTTCCTTCAATTTGAAGCAAACCAGCCCCATGGTTACCTCCTCAAAGATCTCGAATCTCTCGTCCTCCAGGCAGAGCTTCTCAAAGAGATGAGCTAACGCGATATGCTTTCTGATGTGTTTCTGAAGGTTCTCGACTCCATACAATCTCAGAACGAACCACAGTTTCAGCGCCCTAAAACGACGTCCTAGTGGAATTTGCCAGTGGCGATAATCGGGGGCGGAACCCTGCTGGTCGTGCTTCAAGTAGAGAGGGTCGACGTTGAACGCGTCTACGATCCATCGGGGTTGCTTGAGCCACATGGCGGAGCAGTCGAAGTTGACGAGCATCCACTTGTGAGGGTTGAAGTTGAAGGAGTCCGCCTTTTCGATACCTTTCATGAGATAACGGTACTCGGGGCAGATGAACGCAGAGCCAGCGTAGGCTGCGTCCACGTGCAGCCACAGGTTGTCGTCGGTAGCGCACACGTCGCCAATCTCGTCCAACGCATCAAAGGTGCAAGAGGACGTTGTCCCAAGAGTTGCAACCACCTGAAATATATTTAACATAGGTAAAGGTAGGTAGGTAGCAGTAGCGTGGCATCCATAGAACCCGATTCCCACCGGCTTGCCCACTACAGAAAATGGAGAAAAAGTAAGCTTAATCGGTCCCGGTTTGCCCTGAAATTTTATTTCAGGCCACTGGTAGAGTGCGTACCATTTCGTAATGACCTGTACGACATAAAATCCGAGCTTTAACGGGACCTCTATCTCGGGGTATCTTTTTCAACTAGAGAATTTAACCCAGCGCCGTACCAGTAATGTTAAATTTGATGATCTAACGTAGCGCCACTGTCGACTCAGCAATGTAAGTAAAACGTATTCACATAGAGGCTACTAAGGTGTAAAACCTTTCAAATAAACAAGGCAAAGAGCGACGCACAAAGCATGAGGAAAAAATCGAAGGGTTTTGTCTGGCCTTAGGGTGGTGGAAGAGTTAACACGTTGGACCAGTAAAGGAAATCTAGAGGTCCGGGTTCGATTCCCGGTCTGTTCCGCCAGATTACGCATTTCAATTTTTCTTTGGCTTTGATCTTTGTATGTAAGTAAAGTTAGTATACTTGACTTACATAGAAGGGTATTAGTCCCTTGGCTTTGTCTTCCTCAATGGCTTCGCGCAGGATGTCGGCCCGGAGCCGGCGCTTGGAGTCTGGCTGCAGGCTCCGGAGCTTCACTCCTCCCAGGAGACCAGCTCGCTCGACTGACGAATGGGCTTGCTCTGGAAAGGAAATTATCATTTTTTATTAGAAAAGTGGACGTTTTATTTATTGTGATTTCGGGTTTGTGGGTAATTCTCCGAGCGTTCTAACAGCGCGGATCTAGCATCATTCCTTTTTTACGATTACCAAAACCACAACCGAAGAGCCAGTCGTTTTAATTATGATCTAACTAGGATCGCACTCGGGACTCCCGAGTCGGGAGTGGCTTCGGGCTACATAAAAACCGGCCAAGTGCGAGTCTGACTCGCGCACCGAGGTTTCCGTACAAACTTTCACTTATCCCATCTTAATTGGCCTGGTCGAGTTAAGTTCGCACCTGAAATGTATGGCGCTGTATATAGGTAAACGAGGTGCAAATTTAACGCAACTGAGTTCTCCAAATATGATGTCTGAAAAGGACTATATTTTTTATGATTTTATTACAAATGTATAGTTTTCAGATTTTTATAAGTATTTGTAGTATGTGACGAGTAATAGGGAAGAATGGAGGAAGAAAACATGCTGCGCCGACCCCAAATAAATGGGATAAGGGCAAGCGAATGATGATTTGTAGTATGTGACGATATAACTTGCCAAATTTTATAGTTCTAGGTCATCGGGAAGTACCTACCCTATCATTTTGATTCCCTTGAGAGTGTCAAAATGTACGTTTTTTGCGACATAAACGGCCGTAGTATCTTTTTTTCACGTTAACGTAGAAGTTTGATTTACACAGCTTCAAGGGACCGTAGACCTAAGTACTTATATGGTGTTAATTTCAACTCGATACCAATGGGTACGACGAAAAAAACGCGTTACAAACGTGGAATATTCACCCTGGCTGGTTTTGTCCACGAGAGATTTATAGATAACTAGCCTTTGCCCGCGACTACGTCCGCGTGGAACTTGGAAGTATGGAAGCAACCTCGTACAACACGATAGATATCCACGTAATCACCTTAATTAATAACAGGGATTATTAAAAGCGCCTAAGCAAATGTAAGAGCAATTGTGCTTTTGGTCTAATAATAACATTTCCTACAGGGTCATCAATGTCATCATGAATTACTTACTCACTTTTAAATCTTTTTAGGGATAATTTCCAGGATGAAAACTATCCTATGTCCTTCCTCGGATCTTAAACTATCTCCATGCCAAATTTCATCAAAATCGATTCAGCGGTTTAAGCGTGAAGACGTAACAGACAGAAAGACACACTTTCACATTTATAATATTAGGATGAGTCTATATAATTATGTATTGTAAAGACTTCGTGATTATAGCCTGTACATTTTGTGTACAATAGAAATCGGAATGGTGATTTCTAAGGAAATTGTGATATCCGGGTATGTCGAATGACCAGGAATGACCGATGGCGACACAGTCTAGTATAAAGTAGATATATGATTGTGAAAACTACTCACTGTTGCAGTATCCCACAAGTTTGGAAAGGATTTCCGAGTCCGTCCAGTCCGGATGTTCGGCGCGGACACGGGTCATGACGCGGGACTTGGCTCCGAGCAGCGCGACGAGCGTGGCCTCGCTGGCGGTTCCCTGGATGACGCCACCACCTTCGCCGCCTGAGCGCGCCAGGAATGGCTCCGGGAGACCCAGCATCTGGCCCAGCCAGTCCAGCATCACCACCTCCAGCTCGGTGCACGCGGGACTGGCGATCTGTAAGGTATGTGTGAGAAACTTTAGTGATCGATTTTTAAACTAGAAGTAGAAGTATATGCATGTAAATTTGTGTAATCCATTACACTACTGACATCACTAGATACATAGTATAAAACAAAGTCGCTTCCTGCACGGCTAGCACGACTTACAGCGACTTGCTCGAGAAGAGACAAATGGGGGCGACTAGCTGCTTTTTCGCTCCTTGGTAGCATGACTGGCTCGAGATACTGCTGTCTGTCTGTCCCTATGAATGCTTTGATCTTTAAAACTGCGCAACGGATTTTGATGCGGTTTTTATTAGATAAGAGTGATTCAAGAGGAAGGTTTATATGTATAATACATGTATAGTATATTTAGTATCAGCATTGCACCCGTGTGAAGCCGGGGCGGGGCACTAGTTTTATAATAAATAAAATGTAGAAATGTAATCTGATTTAATCTAATCTAAACATTTTCTCGTAACAATATAATTTGAATCACTCGAAGAAGAGAGGCTGAATAAGCATATGATGATTATGACGTAACAGGCCAGATATAAGCCAAATACATATAATTACCTACCTTGCATAAAATAACCACGATCTGATCTGCTATAGGAGGTCTGACTTCATGAGGTTACCAAAAAAGCTCATTTGTACTGTTACGCTTTTAATCTGTTGACCATATTCATTAATATTAGGATCAGAGCGCTCTACATGCCCCATACCCATAGGTACACCGAATAAGAGGCCAACGGCTTCATCGGGCTTGGCGGTGAGAGCAATACTCACTGTAAAACTTAGGCAATCAAGGTGGTAAATAAGTATTTGTTACTTAATGTTTCTAGTGTGCCCCGAAAACTGTACCCACCTTGTTTGTTACATTTGCTATAATTGCGCAGCCAAAATAAAAGCTTGTACAAACACGGAATATCAATTAGGTACTTAATTCACACCTTGTGGCCAAATTTCTCAACCGATTGTCATGAAATTTTCTGCGTTGGTTCGATAACTACATAGATTTTTGGTCCCAATCGGTTTTTTATGTCTATTTCATATAGGCATGATTTGTGCACTGTGGTGGCAGTGTGCAATTTTGCAGATATCCATTAGGTAAAATCACGAATAATAACGAATTAATAATTGTTATTTTATGTGGTTAAGGAATAAATACATAGCTAAAATAACCAAATTATTTCAACGATTTGGTACCGGATATCCCGCATAATAGGTATTCTACAGAGCCAACCCATCACTTGCGGCAACGTGATGGCATGTGATGTAACATTGAACGAGTCCATTTTGTCAACAACTACGCCGTTTAGGACCATTGTAAAAAGCAAGCAAAAAGGTATCGTTCTCGTATAAATGTCGTGTTATGGACGAATGTGACCGGTTTTCCTTGTCCGCCTTTCGTGTCGTGAACTTGACACTGGCATTGGATTGATTCATGAGTTACAATTCCGAGAACGCCTTTTTTATTAAATATCAAAAGTAATTAGTACAAAACTATCGCTGCGACATTTCTTTTATTTCATATGGATTAACGCTGTAGAGCCTCCTTACTATAAGAACTGAAGTTGTGCTCATAGAAATAATCCGTTACCTGATAGAATTAATTCCTTACTGTAGTATATTTTCTATGGCTTCTCTATAATTTTAATTTGTAATGTAATTCCTGGACCTGCATCGTGCTAAAAAACTACCTTCATTAAATATACGGGCATTTCAATCCCGGCAGCTCTTGCCTTGAGAATTGCGTGCTTGATAAGATAATGCTAAAACAAGTAGGTTCTTTGTATTAATGGTTTAAAATAGATACTTAATCGTTTTTTTTCTGGCGTCGTTATTTATTACTATACTTACGATACAGTACTGATTTACGATATTGACAAATTCGCTGTCTATTGAGACTCTTGATACAAAGATCAAAGCACAAAAAATTGTAATGAACCTAGCGGTAGAAACCGGGAATCCAGCCGGGTACCTCTGAATTACCGGTCAGTACAATAACCACGATATTATTATATGAATCAAAATTATTAAATGATACTGAAAAATCTAAATAGGTATCAATATGTTTAGGTGCGATATTCCTTTATTTATTACGCAACGCGATACGTATGTGTTGTTGAAAATGTCTAAAACTATAAATAATTGGCGTCCGGGACTCCACAAAGCCATTGTTTTACTCCTTTATGGAAGCTCACTTTGAGACAAATGGAAGCAGGTAACAAAAAAACGTAAACAAATATATTTTTGTTTCAATTGTCTTTTCTAAGCCACAAGGTTGAAATTGCAATATCCTAAGTCATTGGAATATAACATACTTTGACACTTAAGCCATGAAATTCGAAAAATGGTCAAAAAAATCGACTATTAATTACATATTAAAACAACGGCAGAAGGAATTTTAAATTCTTAAAATTATATTTAATAAATTATTTTAAATACACAACATCATATAATTTTGTTCATGTCAACGACGTATTATTATACAACTAATTCATTTAATACTTTAAGGCAGGCCAGACTTAGGGTAGGTTAGGTACGACGACGAGCGAAGCGAGGAGGAGTGTTAGGTTGAACTGCGACCCTTCCGAGCGAGAGAAGCGAGCAAGCGAAACGGCTGAACCGAGTTTTTTTTATCCCCCTCGCATGTGTTTAGTTCTTCACATAATTCACATGAAGTTGTAGAATGATAAATACGGAAATGATTTTCTACAATGTAAAATTTACAACAAAATAATAAAATATGAAGTATCTAACAAATAATATTTCTACAGTTTAAAAATCGGCGTTTTAAAAGTACACCATTTAATTATTCGATGTAATGAATATTCGATCAAATGAAAAAGTTTGTCGAAATGTAAACCGGTTTTGTAGTACATCATTATCGTCCATGATAAGGTATCATTTAAGTGGATTATTAACTCTAATGCCTTTGCGAAGAGTTAAAATTGCTTTAATAAAGTTATTCAGGAAGAGAACCTCAGATAGTCAGGAAAACGCGATTACTGTTCAACTTCTCAAATAAACGAAAAATGTTAGGAATAAAATATTGTATGTACCCAAGTGAATCCAATGCAGGCGATGGCACCGCTCAGCATGTCAGCTACGATGGCCGGGTAGGAGTTGGCAGTCGGGAAGTAGGCGTGGAACCGCGGCGAGTGCCAGTGGGTGACGCCGGTCATGACGACGCGCTCGATGTCGGCCATCACGGCCGTCCACGGCTCGGGCTGCTCGGGAGCCTGCTCGGGCACTAGTGGACGAAGGTACCCGGGTTTCACTGAGGGCACCACTCGTCTGGAAATTAAAGAGTAATCCATACTTAATATTATAAATGCGAAAGTGTGTCTGTCTGTCTGTCTGTTACCTCTTCACGCTTAAACCGCTGAACCGATTTAGATGAAATTTGGAATATAGATAGTTTCAGTCCCGGGGAAGGACATAGGATACTTTTCATCCTGAATAAATGTAGTGTTCCCGTGGGATGAGCGGGTAACACCGCGGGGCACAGCTAGTATTCAATATAACTAAACTACTCTATCTCTAAAAATCTATTCTACGATTTTCTATTACTTGATACCTACTCATACTTGCGTGTCTATTTTAGACGTTTCATGAGCTCTTAACTTGATTACCTATCCTCCCCAAAAGCTGTGTATGTGTACATTTTTAATAAGGGATTCATGTCTTAGTTTCGGGTTTAGCATGTTGTGGAATAAACCTTGAATTATGTATTAGAGCAGTAAGTTACCTGTCCCTAATATTTTCCAAGTACTCTGCAATGTAGTCCGTCATCGCTTTTGCGAAATCCTTGAAGTCTGCTGCCTCCATGGCTTCTGTAAAATATGTAACGTAATAAGCATAATGGGCACAAACGCATATTCTAATGAATGAACAGTGTGAAACGACTAAAGCATTTTAGTTATAGTGTTTTCAGCTGGAATCACATTTAATTGAGTCGATATAATCATATCGCCAGTAGATCAGCTTGGAAATTCATGCAAGAGGCATATGTCCACCAGTGGACGCAAATAAGCTAAGAAGAAGAAAAAGAAGAATCATATAGTAACATAGCTATTAATAAATCGTAAATGGCTTATGCATAAAATACACAAAACTAGAAGATACGACTATGCAAAACACACAATATAAACAAATAATAAAGTAAAGTAAAGGACGAACAAAGAGATTTACAGGAATTTGACAATTAATTATATATTATATATTAGAGGCGAAGATAGCCTAATAAAAAACCGAAACTCTAAGAGCTACATAAACTACATAATACACCAAAGAAATTGAGGACATAAAAGACACATTGGTAAAATAGAACAATAAAATTTTAAACATATATCAGCTGATGAATGATGATTATTGATTAATAATCAAAACTACACACGAACCGAATTTGAGTCTTGTGTCCTGGTCAGTCATGGTTACCTAGAAATTAAGGTCAATTTAGATACGCTTTGATTATAATCAATTCAAGTACATTACCACTACTTTCACGCTAGGCAACTTTTAAGGCTTGTCAACAATATATTTAGTTGATACCATTGTTGATACCCACTATCCCTAGGTTTCGTATTTATTCTGAATTCGGTAGGTGTAAGTACTTTTTACCCGACTGCTTTAGGAGGGGTATTCTGAGTAATTAAAAAGCACCAACATTATCGCTAACAATATTTACATTTTTATAGGGCGGGGATTAAAAAAATTGATGCCTCTACCGGGATTTCAACCCGCGTATTTAATGACTCTCCGGAGTCCGGGCCCACTCGGGTGCCTTTAGCACTAGGCTATCGAAGTAATGCCTGAGCACATTTTCGATTCAATAAAAAAACAAATGCTTCTACCTTACTTTTATTTGTTGTACTTTAAATAAAATATCTACATTGCTTTCTCCAGTTATTAATTTACATATTAGCATAATTCCAGCTTAACAATTCCCTAGGTCACAAAGTTCAGTAAATTGGTGGTGCTTGTTCAATGTCGAGAGAATGGCACTTGCGCAACGCCGGGCGGCGAGCAAGTGGTGCGAGGTTATACGTAGACCTCGCCGCGCCGTGTTCCGCACGCGGTTTCAAATCAAACAATATTCGAATATAACAAGCCAGAGAAATTATCCTGAAGTAAAAATTAACAATTCTCTATAAGAACATATTCCCGCAGCTACGCCCGCGTTATCGGAAATGAAAGTACCTACATTGTTGTAGACGCTGCAAAGTACGCAATAGATGAACGAGTAAATACGAGTTCAACTATTGCACTTTCAGCCGAGACTAAACATAGTGCTTTTGAATGTGTAAAGACACGTGCCAGAAGGAATTTAATTATTTAATTTAAAAAATATCTACCAGCAGTGGTCCAGTATATATAAGGCTTACTGAGGAGAAATAACCGCCGAAATAAAACTCCCACACTGCCTTATTTATTATTAGGATATACTTTTAAAACTAATAGTCTACACATACAACTTTTAACACAATTTTTTGTTTTACACCGTTCGAGGTCCAGGGTTTCCATTCCAGTCTGGTGTTTTGCTTGATCCTTGATACGATGTACAACAGAGTCCCAAGTTTCAATAGCCTCGCTTTGAAATCAAAAAATATCTTAATTTCAATAAAGAAGATGGTTTGTCATTACTTGCGCAGTGTGCTACACGATGTTGGTTCTTGCCAAATATAATTTTTCTAGGTGAATGGGAAGAACCCATCTGTGATGGAGCTAACCCGACTTAGTAACTGAGTACCAAGAAACTAAGTTCCCTTCGTGTACAATAACGAATATAATTAGACTGTATCAAGTGCATCATGTATCATGCTATCATGCTACTGAATCTTCTGTACACAAGTCCGAATCTCTTAGTTTTTCTCCTATTTCCGCTATAAATGCGGTGCTACGTATTTTGTAATTGGTATCAAAGAAGACCATCACTAATCCATCCGTATTTTGGCCCGCCAATTGTTTGTATTCGATTCTTTGTAAAACGCCCAGCTGCTCCGAAATCTAGGCAGCCGATTTCTCAGGGGTTGCAGGAACCCGTAAAAAAGGACCTGCCAATGTCGGCTCCAAGAGAGTCCCGATGCGACAAGGATGGTTTCATGAAGGTCGAAAAGAAGAAGAAGAAGAAAGCCTGTCGAAATCAGTGCGGTACCGCACCGACTGGACCTAAACATTTGCTGCGTCCCGCTCTACCAACGACGCTGCTCTATGTGTCCCGGCTACATTACACTACGAAGGCTGAAGATGTCGTAGAATATGTGAGGGTGAAGTCCGGTATCATCCTGAGGGTCGTAAAATTGGAGTCTCGCCACGACGTGAGTTTTCATTCCTTCGTGCTGAGAGTTCCGACGGACCAACTAGCGAAGCCTTCACCAAGGAAGAATACTGGCCGAAAGGTGTCATGTTCCGGCGTTTCCGTGGACGGCTACCTGACACTTCGAACACGCGTAACACGTCGCTGTTAAAAAATGTGACCTATATAGTTTAGTTATTTACTTATATTTTTATTATTTTGTATTTGATATGTATGTTAGTTTTAAGGTATGTATCTATGGGCCACAGTTGCCTGAAATAAATGTTTTCATTCATTCATTCATTATAATATCCGTATTAATACAATTTCTGTCTAAGTGGTCTAGCGTTCACTGAATTATTAATAACAATATTCTATTGTGGTACTGATCTTTTAATACCCGAGTCCGATTCGCACTTGCTCTGGATTTCTCCCGCGCTATATCTGTGATATAGAGCTACTTGACTTTGTAATTGGTATCAAGAAGACCGTAACTAAGTTCCCTTCGTATCTGCGCCCGCCAACCGCTCGTATCCGGTCCTTTGTGCAATATTATATCCGTTTTAATACAATTTCTGTCGAAGTGGTCTAGCGTTCACTGAATTATTAACACAACAAATAGATAGGTATTAAGCGTGACTTGACGTCTTATATCAAACTTTAATTAGGAATAGTTTCTAACTATAATAAAAAACCGGCAAAGTGCGAGTCGGACTCGCGCACGAAGGGTTCCGTTCCAATACCAATATTGAACAAAAAACACGTTCTTTGTATGGGGTCTTCCTTTAATTTTTACTTTTTTTAGGGTTCCGTACCCAAAGGGTAAAAACGGGACCGTATTACTGAGACTTCGCTGTCCGTCCGTCCGTCCGTCCGTCCGTCTGTCACCAGGCTGTATCTCAACAACGGTGATAGCTAGACAGTTGAAGTTTTCACAGATGATGGATTCCTATAGCCGCTATAACAACAAATACTAAAAATAAAATAAAATAAATATTTAAGGGGGGCTCCCATACAACAAACTTGTTATAGATTATATATATGTATAGTTACGGAACCCTTCATGCGCGAGTCGGGCTCGCACTTGCCCAATTTTTTATTTTTATTATTTATTGTTATAGCGGTAACAAAAATATTCATGAATCATTCTGTGAAAATCTCAACTGTCTACCTATAGCGGTTCATAAGAAAGTGCCCGTTGAACGAAATATCATTCAAAAGGCCCTATTTTTGTATGGGAGCCCCCCTTGATTATTATTGTTTTATCATGAATAGTATTTGTTGCTATAGCGGCAACAGAAATACATCATCAGTGAAAATTTCAACTGTCTAGCTATCACCGTTTTTGAGATACAGCCTGGTGACAGACGGGCAGCGTAGTCTCAGTAATAGGGTCCCGTTTTTTAGGGTTCCGTAGTCAACTAGGAACCCTTATAGTTTCGCCATGTCCGTCTGTCCGTCCGCGGCTTAGCTCCGTGATCATTAGTACTAGGAAGCTGAAATTTGGTATGAGTATGTGTATGTATCACCACGTATCACGCCGACAAAACGATAAAATAAAAACTTTTTTTTTTTTCGTTTAGGTACCTCTCGAACACCTAAAGTGGGGGTGACTTTTTTTTTCGTTTTAACACTAGTCTGTGGGGTGTCGTTGAATAGGTCTTTTAAAAATAATAGGGGTCTCCAAACATTATTCTTTGATAAAGTCATCAGTTTTCTGAATATTCGCTCCGAAAATAAAAAAAAATTGCGTCCCCCCCTCTAACTTTTCAACCACGGATCAAAAAATTATGGAAAAATTCATGAAAATGAGGCCTTATAAGTACTCTCAATGAAAACAATATTGAACAAAATCGGTCGAGCCGTTTTTGAGTTAGCGCAAAATTTCATAATTTTCTTAAAAGGACGTAAGTTGACTTCCAGAAGGTAATAATTACAGTTACTTTGGCGTTTACGACCTTTTTATAGAGCTTGAAATCTTTCTCGTAACTTAAGTCTATCGTAAAGGATGAGCAACTACGGGTTCATTACCTAACACTGAGCGTGGCCCGACATGCTCTTGGCCGGTTTACCCTTTGGGGTACGAAACCCTAAAAAGTCAATAGTTGAATGCCATTGCTGAATGATGGATTTCTGAAATATTTAGTTCTAGGCCAACAACAACAGCTGTAAAGATTGATTTCTCTTAGACTGACTATAGGTGTATACTACGTATAGTTTGACTTTATAAGAGTCATTGCAAACATAATCCGCATGATGAAAGTACTTTTTTACTTATATTCACGCGGATTTTTATCATTATTATTATAGATAAAAAATAGGATTATTAAATGTTTGAAATACTAACAAATGAAATGAAATATTTTCACTGCTTATAGTGATGATTAAAATATGATAAATTAAGGAAAAACCGAAATGAACGGGTAAATGTGTGTAATACTTATACGGTCAATGGTCATACCTGTTTAGAAGTTTCTTTCAATAGTTTAATAAACAGTAAGGATATCGTGAGACCCAATTATATTGCGTCTCAAACTGTATTGAGATCATTATGTTAATAGCAGTAATTCACAGAAGATTAAAGTGACGCGAATGACATTGTTTATCTGAAACAGATTCTGATCCTAGAACTCATTACCGTTTTAGTAAGGGCAAGAACCAAGGCGAGTCGGCTGAATTGCACGCGATCTATTGGGAATTTAATTTTAAAGATGCACGTTATTATTACCTGAGTTGTTCTAGACAGGTTCGGCCGTTACAAAGTTGCGTTAATTAACAATGAATGTGACGTCGCTGTATTCCATTAAAATCGGTTTAACCGTGACACAGATTAAAATGAATTACTACGTCATATAATATTATTGCCGACAATAACTTAATTATAACCTATTAACATAAATACTCTATTCTTCTCCTCTCTAATGACAAAAAGTCAAAAATTATAGCACATTCTCGAGTGTTACAACCCACATTAAGTAATGATTTTCGTTCGTTTCTCATTTTCGTTACAGATTTCGTTAAAGATTTTTCTGTAGTTTAGAACAATCCGTACGTATAAAAAATCTTCATTTTCCTATTTTTAATTTCCACTAGCACTAGCAGGTGCATCACTGTGCCTCACTGTGGATCACTATGCATCACCAATTCAACGTACGTCAATAGATAAATACCGTTCTGCTTGATACTTTAATCCCCTAATGACTTCTGCTAAAGTAATATTGTTCCTCATTTTATTTACACTTAAATGTGTCACCATTCAAAGGTAGTTAGATGAGCTGCTCGTGTGTTTAATAGCTCAGCTACCTAAATCACCTGTCACCACAAGTGACACTTTAAAATCAACGTTTATGTACAGTTAGCAGCAGAAGTAAAGTAGCTACAATTGCTACGCATGTCAGGTGCTCAAAATGACATGCACCCGGACTCTGTTATCTAGATAATAAGGGTAGTACAGAATTGTGAGCATGTTATAATGCTTAGCAACTTTTGCTACTGACTGTACAGAGACCGAGTAAAACGGAAAATTGGTGAAAGCGGTAAACTTTAAGGCCCGGGTAATCCCTCATTTCCACTAGCCAGTGCATCGTTGTGCGTCATCGGCTGGTTTTATCCACTAATGAATTCTGTAGAATTTGTGCTAAACAAGTTATGCTTAGGTACGTGAAACGCTGGGAGGAAAACCCCTGCCTTAAACCCGATCATTGCTCTTTGTTTTCGTTATAGGTAATAGATTCATTTTTTCTTAGATAATTTTAACATTTCACTGACGTTAATTTACCCGCATCACTTCACTAAAATATATGTTTCCCAATTTGTAATAGATTGGTTGTTTTAACATTATATTTATACCTATTAGTTATTGCTAATTTTCTAATTCAACCGTGTGGCGCTTTTTTATTTAGGTATATTTTTACATCACTCAAAATTACATGTTTTATTTATTAAACAGCTTTCAACATTCATGTCACGTGATCACCTCACACTAAGTATGGCGCGATCGAAATTACGCGAAACTCAAAAAGTTACGCTCGTGTGGCTTCACCCTTACTATTTAGCTACACCAGATAGCCAATTGGCAACAGCTAGTGGCAAATCAACATAGAGGGCATATATTACAAATTATTAATTAGTCATTACTTTTTTGACCAAGGTCAAACAGCAGTCGTGAATTCGTGATAAAGACCAGTTTCTAAGCACATTTTAAAAGGTAATAAACGACCTTTGACTGACATATTGCCCTAATTTAATAAAGTAACGCATTTCTCGTATTAGTTCAGTTACTTCATTTAAGTATTTCTACTTGTAGGATGCCGTGCCTCAAATGAAAAATAAGTATCACCACATATTTTTACCCGACTACGGCAAAGCCAAAAGGAAGGGTTTAGCAGTCTATGTATGTATGTAGGTATATTTTTTTCACGTCTCATGCTCTTAAAATGTTACTTTAGTCTCTGCATATCGGGACTAAAGCTCCTTATTAATCTCTAGGGACTAAAGTAAAATTGTTTTAATTTACTTTGAAAAACCCCTAAACAGCCAATCACGACGTTTGTGAATGGAGGTTTATAGCCATTTTCAGTGATAGGTATACAAACTTTTTGGTGCGTGAAAATAACCTCAAAATTACAACCGCTCAAAAATTCAAGATTTTATTTAATGAAACACGATTAATTATTACGAATATGAATGTAATTTTATCATGCATGGTCCAAAAGTCCATATTAGTCTTAAATAAAATAGTTTTCAAGTTTGAATCTGTTGGCTAAATATGCAAGCATTTAAAATAAAAAATAATAAATAAATATTAAGGGACAATCATACACAAATCGACCTAGTCCCAAACTAAGCAAAGCTTGTACTATGGGTACTAGACGACGATATACATAATATATAAATACATATATAGATAACATCCATGACCCAAGAACAAATACTTTGCACAAATATTTGCCCCGGCCGGGATTCGAACCCGGGACCGCCGACTCAGTAGGCAGGTGTCTACCAACCGAGCCAAACCACAGATTATATACAAGTTACTACGTAACAGATACACCACTTGTTTGGACGGCAGGCGTTGCCACCGCTATCTATGCCCCCTCCCGCGGGTGACGCAACGTCATTGGAATGTGCGCTAGGGTTGCCTCCGTTATGTAAACGCTAGCTTTTTCTCGTGCCTTCGCTCGTTTGGTCAACCAGTCTAGTTCAGTCACCTCGGTAGTCAGTTCGGTTACCTTTGCATCCGACCGTTCCCTCTTTCCGCTTCTCTGCTTACCGCTCTCCGCACGCCGCTCACCGCTCTCCGCACGCCGCTCACCGCTCTCCGCACGCCGCTCACCGCTCTCCGCACGCCGCTCTCCGTTATCCGCACGCCACTCTCCGCTCTCCGCACGCCACTCTCCGCACGCCTCTGCCCACTCTCCACACGCCACTCTCCGCTCTCCGCACGCCGCACTCCGTTCTCCGCTCTCCGCTCTTCCCTCTTCCCTCTTGTTACAGTAATACGAGATGGTTTTTATAGTGCGGTACTCTAAGATGTTCTAGGCAGGGACTTGTAAAGACTTACAAAAAGTCTTTTTTTTTTCCTTAATATTAATCAAGAGAAAGTTAATCGAATTAATTAATCGATTAAAAATTTAATCGCTAAAAATTAATCAACAATTAACTTCATCGAGATTAAATCAATCGGAACTCGTACGATTAGATTAACTAATCGTCAATTTTAATCGTTAATCGAGATTAAAAATTAACTTATGCCCATCTCTGCTGGGAGCGCAGAAATCATGTTTTTTCGGTTTAATTATTAAAATAATACAGATTTTGAAAATGTAAGACGTATACATTATAGATAACATCTCGTTATGTTATTATTAAAAAAACTGATAACTTTCCCTGCAGTATTTATGACATACTAGGGGTTTATGTTGCATTTTTGAGGTAGCTTTAAAAAAAACTATCGAGGAAACTACAAGTAATCGTGTTTCTAAAATATAATGTATCATAGAGTGAATCTTTAAATATTTTACTTATTGATTGTATAACTAAACCTTCAGTAATAATAATAACAACACAGCATGGAATCAAACCAACACAATTATTTCGAAAAAAAGCTAGGCGCCCCATAAAGATTTTTAGAGAAATACCCAGACTTTAATAGTTACGCGTCAATAGTGCCCCAGTAAACGTTAATTCTTAAACAAAATCTTTTATTCCGGAGAGTTTAATGTGTTCTGGAACAAATGAAATCATTTTCAACCGTCTTTGTTGCCACAAAAACAATATGTCCGACTTTTATTTTTCGACATCGTACAGCACAGGTTGCGCGGGAAACGTTAACTGTACGCCGTCCGCTCGCCGCGAGGCGTGGCAGCCCACTGACGTTTTGTCCCGCCGGGGAGCTACTTAGAGATCGGAATGTTTCGCGCGGTCGAAACGCGTGGGGATAGCCTGGCCAAACGCGCGATTTAAAACGTCACTTTACAAAAAAAAAGAAAAAACCACGGAACATTTCTTTTTTCTATTAGAATTTTGAATGGAATGAGTTCCATTACTTGTATTAAGCTTGAATTGTAATCACCAATTAGACCAATTAACTGTGTCACTTTATAAATTACGGACAAAATATGTAATCATCATCTTCCAATGAAGAAGAATAAAGCTGAAGGCTATATAGAGGAGTCAATCCAAAATAAACACAGTATCTATCGAAGGTTGTACTATATTGAAGGAATTAAAATATCCTCAAAGCAAAAATCACAACCAACATTTGACCCACGCCCATCAACATCGCGGGTTGAGAATGAGCCTAATGAAATGACCATCGGCAACCATTTTTGAGAAAAGGTCTACGTCTCTACTATACCTACTCTCCATTCACTCCAACTTTTACTTTGACTTCGAGTGAAAATATTGAACATACTTCTCAATTACAAACCACGCCGACCCAGCTTAGTTTACAGGGGAAAACCATACATTTAAATGTAAAGAATTGTACAAACTGCCCTTTAAATTTTTCTGAAGTTAGATTAACGGCTGTACTACGTAATTGTAAGAAACTTTGATATTATAATAAATATCGTAATTTTATATTGAAATTCGTTTATTTTCCTCGCATTCAAAGTGAAAAGTAGAGTGTTTAACGCGAGACTAAACAACCATAATGACACTCGAACTATTAGCCACCCTCGCTTAGCTCGGGTGGCTAAAACATCTCGTGTCATTATGGCTTGTTTTAGTCCCTTGTTGAACAATCTACTATAAATTGGCGTAATAGTATCAGCACGTTAAGAAGTCTATAACAATAAAAAGAGCGGCAAATGTTTTATCATCAGACATTTAAAGTCTAGCAATGTAAACACATAATTTAGATTTTACTTGGATAAATATTAATTGTGGGTTCTTTCTAAACAAGTCTTCTTGATTTGTCCTTCGTGACAAAATAAATAATGAGAACGAGATACTTTTACCTACTTGGCAGAGTTGGCAGACTAAACGATTTTCCCTCTGGGCGTAGGTTGTAGGAACGTGACTTTTACTTGCTAAGGGACTTTCTTTGATTTTTTTTCCTGAGTTGCAAAGTTCAGTGCTCGTAAGTGTATTCGTTATTAATATAGGAATATTATCTAAGTATTTCAGAAAAGTCTCAACTCTCAGTTTTTTTTTGTATAAAATATGAAGAAAATTATAATTATAATTATTGATATTATGTACAAAGCCTACAATAAAATTTCTTTAAAGGCTCTATTCCATACCCGATTTAATCTGAGAAGCCAAGCGAACACTTTGAAATTGTGCTTTACGACAGCATAAATGATGAATCATTTAATATTAAATATGGCAAATTACAACGATGTGCCGAGTAACTGTTATTGTTAAAAAAAACTGTAGAATACCTAAATAAATATAAATACAAAAAGGTAAACTATTTTTTAGATTGCTGGTTCGTATTTTATTTTAATACCACATATTAATTTTGTTATTGTATTCAGTTTTAAATTGAATACCTACCAAACTTGATCTAAACCTATGTTACAATTATGACAATCGCATTTGCACTCACCTAGTACGAGTTTCCACACAAAAACAAGATTTCCAACAAAAACACAGCCTTCACCTCGGTAATTTACAACAAAAATTAAAGTAGATAATTGATTGGTTTCGTGCAATCGTTCACGAGTAGGTACTAGCGCAGCGGGCCGCAGGTTGGGAGCGCAGGCACCTTCACACTACGAGCGCCGCGGACCTTGCAACCTTTATATACTGTGGTAGGCAGCAATATAGTTCGGCTCCATCAGGAGATTAGCCGCGCGCATGAGCCGGTACCCCGAATACTAATATTATAGCAGACCTCACTACATCTGATAAGAGCGACGCATAACTGATCCATAGAAACCTTATGTTAAAGAGTTTCACGAATAAATCCACGGCAGCGGCACAGAAAATACTTATCCATTCAATTTGCGCCTTATCTTATCCCACAGCTTATAGCATCAGCAAATAGAGTCAGGTATAGAACGGTGGGTGACTCTACTTGTCAGTATTAATCAAAATATGTAAAAACGGGTCCATATTGGCTCACATAAAATCGATCCTCCGAATTTTTCTTCTACTACCGATTTGTAGTCAGAATCATCACACTTCCGAATTTTTTACTTCATACTTTTGTCCGTCATAAATTTGTACTACTACTAACCGAGTTCATAACATACAGTTTTCAGAACATTGTAATTCATAATGTCGTCACCCAGATTATGTGTGTAGTCATAATTCTGATTTTCATATTCATTTTATTCAGAACTATAAATTACAATAAATTTGTCAATCATTAACATTTAAATATCGATACAGTTTTTCTTCATAACGTTTTTATTCATAATGCTTTGTTTTCATATTTCTTTCAATAATAACCATAAAAAATCATAAACATTGTAAATCATAACATTAAACAGAACTCTGGAGTCTACTCATATTAAAATTGTTGATGTCGAAACATTTTGATTACATTTGTATTGTTGCTATAATTCATCATTGAGGGTATCTATCGTTTTGCACTGACGCTACGTCTTAACTCGGCCGGCTGCAAGAGTAGGGGTTTTGTAAAGCCACGCTTTGTACAGCCATATTTTCCGAGTCCATTATGACTCAAAAAGCATGCAAGAATTTTGACGCTCCGCTATACGTGGTTACAATACAAACCTAACCTAACCTACAGTTTTCGGTTTTGGACACATGTTTCATTTTGGCGCAGTTCTTCCTAATGGTATGTATTAGTATATGATTACTTACTAAATACTGTGTCTTTTTGAATCAATCCTGGCTATGCATTTGCTTATTGAATTTTGATGTAATAGTAAATTATTTACGATAAAATACAAGAAACCCGAAAACCCGAAATATACAAGCAAAGCAAGCATGCAAGCATTTTGACGCTCCGCTCGCTTCGCTCGCTCCGCTATACGTGGTCACAATACAAACCTAACCTAACCTACAGTTTTCGGTTTCAGACACATGTTCCATTTTGGCGCAGTTCTTCCTAACGGCATTAGCATACTCTTACTTACTAAATACTGTTTCTTTTTTAATCCATCCTGGCTATGCATTTGCTTATTGAATTTTGATGTAATAGTAGATTATTTACGAGTATACATACAAGCAAGCATGCAAACATTTTGACGCTTCGCTCGCTTCGCTCGCTCCGCTATACGTGGTCACAATACAAACCTAACCTAACCTACAGTTTTCGGTTTCGGACACATGTTCCATTTTGGCGCAGTTCTTCCTAACGACATTAGTATACTCTTAATTACTAAATACTGTTTCTTTTTTATTGATTATTGATTAAAAATAGTTACCGAAGAATTGCATTTTTATATATTAAGAGAAGACGGTATTTTAAGTGAGAGTCAGAATGGCGGGTGTACCATCACGGATTTGTAAAACAATTATACCAAAAAAATGTACTCAAAATGTACTATTTTGTACCAACTTTAAAAAAAATTGTACCTCTCCGTACAAAAAGTTATTACAATGTTTAGGTACACCCGCCATTCTGACTGTCAGGATGGCGGGTGTATCGCTGTTTACCATGAAGCCCTTGTTTATTGAGAAATGTTATTACTCTAAAAAAATGTACCAAAATTGTACTCCAAGATACAGTTAAAATATTTGCAATCGGATGTGTAACTTGCGAGTTATACACAAATTAAATTTTGTTCGTAGTAAGTGAAGGGCCAAGGGGAAGAACTGGGTAAGTCACATTTAGCAAAATTTTACAGTACTGAAGATTGAGGTTGGCTAATCCTTTGATGGCTGTATGGCTTCAGTAATAATAAAGCAAAAAAACCGGCCAAGTGCGAGTCTGACTCGCGAACCGAGGGTTCCGTACAAACACTTATCTTAACTGGCCGGTTAAGTTTGCGCCGGATACAAATGAGGAGCAACCTTTGAAATAACGTTTTTTGCTGAATAAACGGCCGCATCTTTTTTTTAAGTTCACTTAGAAGTTGGTGTTTTTCACAGCTTCAAGGCCTTTGAGGGACTGTAGAGTGTAGACCTGTTAAAAGACCTGATTTAAGATTGCGACTTAAGTTTTAATTTCAATTCGATACTTCCACGCGTTCCCGAGATAAAGGGTTTTGACGGACGGACGGACGGACAACGAAGTGATCTTATAATGGTTTTCCTTTGTGGACCGATTCTCAAAATTCTTATGTATTTGAAAGAGCATCCTCCTGATGTGGTCCCATTATTATCATTTCGAGATCTGGTGATGGCATCTCAGGGAAATCGATTTTATAAAGTTATTCAGGTATTTGCATCTGGTATGGAAAAAACAACTCTTTAATAGTTGAAAGTTAGGGGATAATTCTTTTAAATATTATAGGGTTAAAATTTTGGGGTTGCTGGGGAGATGCTCTACAGCAACTCCGAATTCAGTTTATTGTACTCTCGATCTATAGAGGTACAATTTTTTTTAAGTATGTACTAATTCAGTACATATTGTGTACATCAGTAATAAATCACAAAACAGAGAGTGGGGTTTCCAGGGAGCATGACGTAGTAATATCGGTCAATGTTACTAAAACCAACATGTCTAGTAATTAAAGTAGCAATATACAAATGTCTTACTAGTTCCATTGATGGTTACTATACAATGGCACTACAGTAATAAAGGGGTTACTCAAACCAACATGTGTATCTAGATCCATCGATGGAACTAGCAATATACAAGTGTGTCAGTAGTTCAATTGATGCTACTGTCCAATGGTACTACAGTAAAGGAGTCGGTCCGCACTTCGCAGCCCACGTCCGTCGTCTTCTGTTGCTGTCTGCAGTCGGCTACGAACCGCCACCGTAAGAAAGAGCTTCCGGCTTCAAAAAATATGCCATTATAATTCGTTATATTGCCATACTTAGTGGATATAGACTGGTGCTTGGTACTTCCTGTCCTGGCATAACCGTTTATTTCGACACACACTCTCAAGGTACCTATTCAAAATTTATAGGGTATTTTTCGTTGATCTGGAACTGAAATTTACAAGTTATATCGTCTTATACTACAAGTATAGGGAAAGCTCAGAAAACTATTCATTTGAAGGTAAATCATAAAAAATATTGTCCATTTCGAAAATCATATTTGGAGAACTCAGTTGCCTTAACTTTGCACCTCATTTGTATCCGGCGCAAACTTAACCGGCCAGTTAAGATAAGTGTTTGTACGGAACCCTCGGTTCGCGAGTCAGACTCGCACTTGGCCGGTTTTTTTGCTTTATTATTACTGAAGCCATACAGCCATCAAAGGATTAGCCAACCTCAATCTTCAGTACTGTAAAATTTTGCTAAATGTGACTTACCCAGTTCTTCCCCTTGGCCCTTCACTTACTACGTGAGAGTCAGAATGGCGGGTGTACCATCACGGATTTGTAAAACAATTATACCAAAAAAATGTACTCAAAATGTACTATTTTGTACCAACTTTGAAAAAAATTGTACCTCTCCGTACAAAAAGTTATTACAATGTTTAGGTACACCCGCCATTCTGACTGTCAGGATGGCGGGTGTATCGCAGTTTACCATGAAGCCCTTGTTTATTGAGAAATGTTATTACTCTAAAAAAATGTACCAAAATTGTACTCTAACATACAGTTAAAATATTAGAAATCGGATGTGTAACTTGCGAGTTATACACAAATTAAATTTTGTTCGTAGTAAGTGGAGGGCCAAGGGGAAGAACTGGGTAAGTCACATTTAGCAAAATTTTACAGTACTGAAGATTGATGTTGGGTAATCCTTTGATGGCTGTATGGCTTCAGTAATACCGGCCAAGTGCGAGTCTGACTCGCGAACCGAGGGTTCCGTACAAACACTTATCTTAACTGGCCGGTTAAGTTTGCGCCGGATACAAATGAGGTGCAAAGTTAAGGCAACTGAGTTCTCCAAATATAATTTTCGAAAAGGATAATATTTTTTATGATTTACCTATAAATGAATAGTTTTCTGAGCTTTCCCTATACTTGTAGTATAAGACGATATAACTTGAAAATTTCAGTTCTAGATCAACGAAAAATACCCTATAAATTTTGAATAGGTAGGTACCTTGAGAGTGTGTGTCGAAATAAACGGTTATGCCAGGACAGGAAGTACCAAGCACCAGTATATATTCACTAAGTATGGCAATATAACGAATTATAATGGCATATTTTTTGAAGCCCAGCAACAGAAGACGACGGACGTCGGCTGCGAAGTGCGGACCGACTCCTTTACTGTAGTACCATTGGACAGTAGCATCAATTGAACTACTGACACACTTGTATATTGCTAGTTCCATCGATGGATCTAGAGACACATGTTGGTTTGAGTAACCCCTTTATTACTGTAGTGCCATTGGATAGTACCATCAATGGAACTAGTAAGACATTTGTATATTGCTACTTTAATTACTAGACATGTTGGTTTTAGTAACATTGACCGATATTACTACGTCATGCTCCCTGGAAACCCCACTGTCTGTTTTGTGATTTATTACTGATGTACACTTTATTTACTGAATTAGTATATACTTAAAAAAAATGTACCTCATTAGATCGAGAGTACAATAAACAAAATTCGGAGTTGCTGCAGACCAACCCTAAAATTGTAAAATGCACGTAAATACGGACTTTCTATGGAAATAAGAGGCCCAAAAAAATTGTACTACGGTTTTACACTAGTTAAATTACCTTGTAGGGGTGTTAGGTGGCAGGGCAGAAGTAATGTTAACAATCACTTGAACTCCTAGCTAGAAATAAGAAATAGCACGGGAGGAAGAAACAATATAAATATTATCGCCTGGAGGCACTCGCATCCTGGTCACAATTAAGTAATTTAAGTAGCCATAGCTAACTCATTCAACGGTAAAAACTATAGTACAATTTTTTTGGACCTAGAAAAAGTCGGTATTTACGTGATTTCTTTTCAATAAAATTTTGGGGTTGCTGGGGAGATGCTCTACAGCAACTCCGAATTCAGTTTATTGTACTCTCGATCTATAGAGGTACATTTTTTTTAAGTCTGTACTAATTCAGTACATATTGTGTACATCAGTAATAAATCACAAAACAGACAGTGGGGTTTCCAGGGAGCATGACGTAGTAATATCGGTCAATGTTACTAAAACCAACATGTCTGGTAATTAAAGTAGCAATATACAAATGTCTTACTAGTTCCATTGATGGTACTATCCAATGGCACTACAGTAATAAAGGGGTTACTCAAACCAACATGTGTCTCTAGATCCATTTCGTTATATTGCCATACTTAGTGAATATATACTGGTGCTTGGTACTTCCTGTCCTGGCATAACCGTTTATTTCGACACACACTCTCAAGGTACCTACCTATTCAAAATTTATAGGGTATTTTTCGTTGATCTAGAACTGAAATTTACAAGTTATATCGTCTTATACTACAAGTATAGGGAAAGCTCAGAAAACTATTCATTTGTAGGTAAATCATAAAAAATATTATCCTTTTCGAAAATCATATTTGGCGAACTCAGTTGCCTTAACTTTGCACCTCATTTGTATCCGGCGCAAACTTAACCGGCCAGTTAAGATAAGTGTTTGTACGGAACCCTCGGTTCGCGAGTCAGACTCGCACTTGGCCGGTATTACTGAAGCCATACAGCCATCAAAGGATTACCCAACATCAATCTTCAGTACTGTAAAATTTTGCTAAATGTGACTTACCCAGTTCTTCCCCTTGGCCCTCCACTTACTACGAACAAAATTTAATTTGTGTATAACTCGCAAGTTACACATCCGATTTCTAATATTTTAACTGTATGTTAGAGTACAATTTTGGTACATTTTTTTAGAGTAATAACATTTCTCAATAAACAAGGGCTTCATGGTAAACTGCGATACACCCGCCATCCTGACAGTCAGAATGGCGGGTGTACCTAAACATTGTAATAACTTTTTGTACGGAGAGGTACAATTTTTTTTAAAGCTGGTACAAAATAGTACATTTTGAGTACATTTTTTTGGTATAATTGTTTTACAAATCCGTGATGGTACACCCGCCATTCTGACTCTCACCTTACTACGAACAAAATTTAATTTGTGTATAACTCGCAAGTTACACATCCGATTGCAAATATTTTAACTGTATCTTGGAGTACAATTTTGGTACATTTTTTTAGAGTAATAACATTTCTCAATAAACAAGGGCTTCATGGTAAACAGCGATACACCCGCCATCCTGACAGTCAGAATGGCGGGTGTACCTAAACATTGTAATAACTTTTTGTACGGAGAGGTACAATTTTTTTTAAAGTTGGTACAAAATAGTACATTTTGAGTACATTTTTTTGGTATAATTGTTTTACAAATCCGTGATGGTACACCCGCCATTCTGACTCTCACCATTTTAAGATCAAATTCTGTCAAACTGGCACAAGTGAAAAGCGACCTTAAATTTACACCTATACAGTTGTTTGTACCTTGTCCCAAAGTGACTTCATTTATCCTTCGAGATCGGACAGGCTATTAATTCTTTGTTTTAAACATCTATCGTTGTTTATGTTATTTGTCGGGATGCCGCGGTAGGTAACTTTATCCGCATGACAATGTCAGATAAGTCTCATATAAAAAATGTTAAATCCCTAATTTACCTTCTGCGTAGCTGGAAGTCTCCATATTCCTAAGTTTATTATATAAACAATATTTGCGTCCGTACAATTCTTTATTTCTTCATAAAGTAAAACTAACATGACAAGCAACATCAAATATCATCAAAGACAAAGTAGTCGACAGCATAAAACCTCAACATCCCCCCGCAATTCTAATTCACCCCGGAATAAGAATTGTCACAATCATAAAGTTAGAAACAAACTAATAACTATATCTATAACTAAAGTTAAACATTGAAAAATAAATAAATACTAAAACAAGCAAGACAAAATACTAACCGTTTATAAGAAGTGATAGTGGTCTTCACTCTAACTCCTTCCCCCCTCAATGTTAAACTTTATTTGTTTTAGATGACAATAAAATGTAGATGAACATGAAACCTCATAATAAATATGATAACACTTTTGACATACAAATAAACTATTCAATTAAAACCTAGTTTCTCTACAAAATAGTTATGTTTCTGTTTTCCTAAAGCTTTTGTTAAAATGTCTGCAACATTTTCATTCGTGTTCACATACTTTACAATTACTAATCGTTTGCTAATCAAATCTTTAATAAAATGATATTTAATATCAATATGCTTTGACCTCTTACTGTTTTCATTTGACTCCATCAGTTTGATAGCGCTCTGATTATCTACAAGTAACGTTGAGTTTGAAAGACAGTTAAAATCTTGTAACAACCCCTTTAAACTAACTAACTCTGCACACGCTAGAGCCGCAGCTATATATTCAGCTTCGGCTGTTGATAAGGCGACAACGTTTTGTTTTTTACAGAACCAGGCTAACAAATTATTGCCATAGAAGACTACAGAACCACTCATACTTTTTCTGTCTGTTTTGTCGCCTGCCCAGTCAGCATCGGTATAGGCAATCAAGGGACAACTGCTATCCTGTTTGTATACCAAACATTTTGATTTGGTGTGTTTTAAATATCGCAAAACACGTTTCGCTGCTTGCCACAGTGACATAGTTGGCTTATCCAAAAATCTACTCAAAAAGGATACTGCGAAGCAAATATCTGGCCTACTTGAAGTAGCTAAGTATAAAAGGCAACTTATGAGCTCACGATATGGTATATCCAAGGTGATACTTTCATTGGCATCAGTAGTGAAATTTACCTCCATTGGTGTCTCCGCCCCTTTACAATCTGCCATGTTAAATTTATCAAGCAATCTATTTATTGCTAATTCTTGAGAAATCGAGATTGATTCTGAGGTTCTCACAATATCCAATCCTAAGTACGCACTCACCTCTCCAAGGTCCTTCACATTAAATTCCAATTTTAAATATTCATGTGCTTTATTTAGGTTTGTTGCACTTTCAGACATTAATATGATATCATCAACATACACTAATAAAAATACATCTTCCAAAATATATAAACAAAAATCATGTTTTGATTGTAAAAATCCTTTATCAACTAAAAAGCCATGAAGTCTTTCGTTCCAGCATTTAGGTGCTTGTTTTAACCCATACAGAGATCTTTTTAGTTTTAAATGTATGCCTTTTCCAACTTTAACTCCTAACGGTGGTTTTATATAAACGTCTTCCTTTAAGAACCCGTTTAAAAAGGCCGTTGGAACGTCTAATTGTTTCATGTACATGTCATTTTGTATAGCTTGACTGAGCATCATACGAATTGTAGGCATACGAGCTACTGGTGAATACACATTAAATAATGTTTCTTCTTGAAACCCTTTCGCCACTAATCGGGCCTTTTTTGTACCATCCTTTTTAGTAGTGAATACCCATTTGGTATCTATAGCCTTTTTATCTTTTGGCAATTCTGATTCTTCCCATGTTTCCAATGATTTCAGCGAATTTAATTCTTTGTCTATTGCGTCTTGCCACTCTTGACCTCTTTCAACAGCTTCTTTGTAAGAACCTGGATCACCCGTACACAAACAGTAGGCGACATGTGTTTCATAATCTTCCAATCTTTTCGGAGGTTTAATAATTCTGCCACTTCTTGTTCTTGTCACATGCTCATTTCTAACATCTTGTCCCTCATTTATGTTCTCTTCAGCACAATCTTCAAACATTTCTTCTGGTTCTATAATTTCCTCATCAACATTCTTATTATCAATGATGACCTCTTCTCTATTTCCATTATCTTGTTCAGGCTCAGTAATCCCATCAGTATTTATGGGATTTGTTTCTGAAATACTTACTCTTAGCCACTGTCGTTCGTTATCAGTTTGCTCACTTTCTTTGTAAACAATATCATTTTCATCGAATCTTACATCTCGTGACACAATTATTTTGTTATTTCTAGGATCCCATAAACTATATCCTGTTCTGCTATATCCTACCATCCTACACTCTCGTGCTCTCTCCGAAAGTTTATCATGTTTAGGTAAGATATATGCCCACGCCTTTGCACCAAATGCACGAAGTTTGTTTAAGTCTCTTGTCCCATACATAATTTCACAAGGAGTTTTGAAATTAATAGCCATAGACGAACAACGGTTCAACTGATAAGCTGCACATTTTACTGCTTCACCCCACAAAGTCTTTGGCAGCATAGTTTCAATAAGCATAGTCCTTGCTTTGTTATACAAACTTCGATTCATTCTCTCTGCAACGCCATTACTAGCTGGTGAATATGGTAAACTATATTCCAAAACTATTCCTTTCTGATCACAAAATTGACGGAGTTTATTGCAAGTGTATTCACCTCCATTATCACACCTGATCCTCTTAACATTTTTCTCAAATTCGTTTTCGTATCGATGGATATAGGTAATAATATTTTGAGCTGCCTCTGATTTCCTTTTTAGCAAGAAAACTACACAAAAGTGTGAAAAGTCATCTATTATGGTTTGAAAATAGACTTCACCCTCAATTGTTGGAATGTTGGATGGGCCCGCTATATCACTGTGTAACAGTTCTAAGACCTGACGTGACCTTGGTTGCTCTAACCTTTTGAATGGTAACCGTGTTGCCTTACCTTTCATACACGCGTTACATACGTTGTTGTTTAGTGGTAGCTGTAGCCTTTGTAAGGTTTTAGAGCTGGTGTGTCCTAAACGTCTGTGCCACAACATGCCATCTGCTGAATGTATAGCCGCGACTACTTCCTCCGTTATAATTTTACCCTGCAAAATATAAAGTTTGCCATTATTATATGCCCATATAATGGACCCATTAAAAAATACAATTTTTGCGTATTCATTCCTAAAAATGATTTCATTTGGTTTTTCTAGCAGTTTCCGTACAGATAGAAGATTATATGCTAACTTTGCTACTATAAGTCCTTCGACAGTAAACTTAACATTACCACATTTAATCGGTAAACTGCCACTTTGATATGCAATCAATTTTTCACCATTAGCTGTGTTAATTTGTACGGGATGTGCTAAGGTTTTTACATTTGTCAAAAATGGTGTATAAATATCAGATATAAAATTTTGTGATGCACCAGAATCCACTACAAAAGAAATTGATTGATCAAATGATGCCTTACAAGTCAAGTTGAATTCTTCATCAATCATACAGCCCACTTCCTCTATAGTCTCTTCATGAGCTATAATTGCATCGTCCCTTGATGTGTGTGCTCTATTCACACCTCGAGCGCGTCCATGCATTCTGCCACGACCCCTTCTATATAATTCACCACCTCGGACAGGAGCACCACGTTGGAAAGTGTAATACTGCCTATTATGAATACTTTTGTGGCAAAATATTGCTTTGTGCCCCTTTTCATTACAATTCCAGCATTCTATGTTAAATGCGTTGTCTTGAGTCTTACTTACATTATCCAGTCGGATTTCCGCGTCAAGTAAAGCCCTTTTTGTCTTTTCTAAAGTTAAATTTTCGTTCATCGTTTCTAAAGCTGTTGTCACATTGTTATATTTTCCCGGTAATGCGAGTAGTAAATGTACCACTTTATCTGACTCGTCCATTTTAGACATGACATCGATATCGCTTATTAGCTTGTCAAATTTCAGAAAGAAATCTTGCAATTTCTCACTATCCTCGCATCTCAATTCGATTAATTTCTTTTTTAAATTGTATTTGTTCATAACACTTCTTCGATTGAAAATATTTTCTAAAGCGTTCATCATTTGTTTGGCACTTTTGCATCCTTTCACAATTTCTAGAAAATTATCGCCTATGCACTGTACAATTAGTGATCTCGCTTCTGCATCCTTCTTCTTTTCTTCCGCCTTTACATCCTCACAGGCCAATATATCGCTAAGGCCTTTCTCCTCCAACAACAACTCTAAACGAAATTTCCAATTGTGAAAATTATTTCCATCTTCTAGACGATATATCACGTTCTGTATTTTTGCTTGTGCCATATTTTGCTTTTGGAAGCTTTCTGCTTCAACAATAAACTGTTGTTTTAATAAATTTTTACATTAAATATGAAGTTGTCAAAAAATATATTTTCGAAAATTTTCTAAATATTTATTCAAACCGCTAAAAATTTAGGAATATGGGGGAACCCATAACCTGTTAAATCCCTAATTTACCTTCTGCGTAGCTGGAAGTCTCCATATTCCTAAGTTTATTATATAAACAATATTTGCGTCCGTACAATTCTTTATTTCTTCATAAAGTAAAACTAACATGACAAGCAACATCAAATATCATCAAAGACAAAGTAGTCGACAGCATAAAACCTCAACAAAAAAAATAAAAAAAAATAATGATGTCGGAGTTTATAAGTCAACACAAGTCAGTGTACAAACTATATGATAGTGAAGTTTATGAGTAGGTACTAATAAGTCTACTTATAAAATATTATGATAGTGAAGTTTATGAGTAGAAACCAGTCTGCTTAAAAAATTATGACAGTGAAAAATAGGATCAAAAACAGTTATGATGAATAAATGTATGAAAACAAAAAGTAGTATAAGAGATATTTATGATAAATTACATTATGATTTTAAATGGTTCGGAGTTATGATCGGTAGTAAGAGTGACTAAGTATGAGTAGTGACTATTATGATGAAAATTTTTATGAGAAACATTTTCGGAGTTCCAATAATCGGGGTTGAAAAATTATGTGAACTTTGGCGCACCCATGTAAAAACATCAAATTCCTACATCAGTCTTAATGTGATATGGAAACAAGCACCTTTTTATCGATTTATTTTACGATACTGTATTTAGAAAATTTAAAAAACGGCAATGATTTGGTAGGAGTTTAAACTGTAATAATTAAATAATAATATTTCAGCCATTTCGAACAATGTTCGCGAGGTATATAGCTCATAATGCCACTAGTTTTAACTCCCGACGAAAAAAGAGGGGTGTTATAAATTTAACGTGTGTATCTGTATGTCTGTCCGTGGCATCGTAGCGCCCATACGGGTGGATCAATTTGAGTGCGTTTTTATCGAAAGCCTTGTGGTTCTTAGCTTTGTTTGATGAAAATGACAAAGTGCTTGTGACAGATAACCACATAGCGGAGTATAAATAATAGTGTACGTTCAGTATCGAAAATCGAAACCCTAAAAAAAAATCAAATTACTATACCTAGATAAGGCACAGTTTTCTGAAGTAGTATTATAAATTATAACAGACACACGGAACCCTAAATAAAAATGGTACTGCAATAGCCCAGCAGATCTTATCTTTTTTGTTGATAAAAACTACTTGTAGTATTTGTTATCTGATCTTGTTGTTACGATGTGTATACCATTTTAACATTTGTCACCATACACTATACGAAAAAACTTATAGGTATTTTTAAATTACCTTTTCCAATTTTATAGTGGTTTCTGTTTTCTTTTCCAGACAATTTGTTATCAGTTAATCGTTATTTAATCCTTTTATGTATTCAATATGTGGAAGTAATAATGTCTCTTTTAGCCGGTTTATATTTTTATTAGTGATTAGTGTCAGTTCATACTCCTAGCCTAGAAAGGAGAAAGTGTATGGACCCGCAGAGTCCCGCACCCGCACTATTTAGTGTGTATAGTCACTAATCAAAATATAAACAGGGCATTTTTCAAGACCCTTTATATCTCGAAACCGCGTGAAGGTATCGAGTTTAAATTTAAACCATACACTGAGGTCTACAGGTCCCTTGAGGCTGAGAAAAAATCAAAGTTCTAAGTTAAAGTAAAAACCGGCCAAGAGCATGTCGGGCCACGCTCAGTGTAGGGTTCCGTAGTTGCTCATCCTTCACAATAAACTGCTGTTCTAAGCCCAAGGTTTAAGTTAAGAAAGATTTTAAGCTCTATAAAAAGGTCGTAAATGCCCTAGAAACTGTAATCACTTATTACCTTCTGGAAGTCAACTTACGTCCAAAAATATGAAATATGGCGATAACTCAAAAACGGCTCGACCGATTTTGTTCAATATAGTTTTCATTGAAAGTTCTAATAAGGTCTCATTTACATGATTTTTTCTGAATTTTTTTGACCCGTGGTTGAAAAGTTAGAGGGGGGGGCACTATTTTTTTTGTTTTCGGAGCGAATATTTACAAAACTGCTGACTTTATCAAAAAATAATGTTAAGAGACCCCTAATATTTTTACAAGACCTATTCAACGACACCCCACACCAGTGTTGGAAAGAAAAAAAAAATCTCCCCACTTTAGGTGTTCGAGAGGTACCCGAAAAAAATAAAAATTTGGAATTTTTATTTTACCGTTCTGACGGCGTTATACATACACATACTTATACCAAATTTCAGCTTTCTAGTACTAATGATCACGGAGCTGAGCCGCGGACGGACGGACGGACAGACGGACATGGCGAAACTATAAGGGTTCCTAGTTGACTACGGAACCCTAAAAATGATACGGCCGTTTATGCAAAAAATTTCGACACTCTTAAGGGAATCAAAATTTATACGTTATTTTCCGTCGATCAAGAACTATGTTTGGCAAGTAATGCCGTCTTATACTACAAGTACAGGAAAAAAACAGAAAACTATATATTTGTAATTAAATTACGTAAAACAGTTTTCCAACGGTAAAGTTTGTCGCTCAGTATACAGTTTCTCTTTTCATTAAAGCAATATGCAGTGCACTTGACCAGCTTTTTAGTTATATCCATTTTATTTAAGAAATGGGAATGGATTAGGGGTTAAATTTATTTTCCTATAAGATTTCTGATAGGTTAAGCATATCTAATATAAATTTATTATCTTCCCGTAGCACTGTAGGTATCATCCATCTTTATTCGATTCAACTCATACATCCATCATATACGTAAGCACGTACCTAATGTGGCTAACACTTCGGGAGACCCGTTTCAGCATCGTTACCCGCATCACAGATTAGATATGATTATGTAGGTAACGAAGTATGTACAACAGTATCATATATACTATACTTATACTGTTTACATTAGGCACATATGCATAAGAATGATATGGAATCCAAGAGTGGTTGTTTTATAGACTTATTACTTATATTTTATTTTATTGTAAAACTCACACGATTTTTTAACTAATTTTATAAAGTAACTTTGTTTATCCAGCGAAATACAGGCACAATAAAATTTGCAATATATTTTTAACCCTACCGATACCGCTTCGAACCATAAAACTAAGGGCAAGTCTCTTAGGGAGGTGTGTCTTCGTAAAGTATATATATATTTATTGTCTACCAATATTTAAATATAGAATGAAATCGCTAAACACTACTAAGAATTATACCCACTATAAATACTTTCCTGTTACCTATACGGAGAGGTAAACAGTAAACACCACAAAATAGAGAAAATTATGCATGTACATCTGGTTACATAAATCACCTTTTCTCCTTAAGGCTATCGTATATTTCTTCTTTATTTATTCCTTGGTGTTCTTTGAACGTAAGTAATATGTATCAAAAATCGGTTAACCCAAATAGCAGAACCCAGATATTATCGAAATTATGCAGTTTCCGAGTTTTGTCGCCATTTACTTGAAGTAAGTATTCTGTTGGCACAGAATAAAACACCTCTCGGCATTTTTTATAAAAGTGCCGGGCTTCCCTCAGTTCCCTGCACCTACGCATATAAGCGTCCACAGTAATGTCACAATCTATTAAAAATATCGGCAATATTACGAACATGTCATGCATGACCGTTGAAGGCACTGAGCAAATATGTATGAAATGACGCTCGCATTCAAGAAACTAGGTGAAAATAAGAAAAACACTTAAACGTTCAAGGCACTGAATGCACTCTGTTCTTCTAATTAACCATGTCTAATTATTTTTCGAGCTAAAAAAATTATCCACGTTAACTGAAGTATCATCCGTTTTGGCCGGTAGGAGTTGCTGCTCATAATCATTATCCATCAATATTTTTTCAGATCTCACCTTTGCAATATTTTCCATTACTTCATCGGATTAGGCCATACGCTGAATACGTTAACGTTTTTAAGCAGATGACTATATTTTTAACGTTTATTCAAAAGTTACGTTACGCGTCTAGCGAGCCCACCGTACGAGTAGTAAAATAATGAGGCTGCTTTCGTAGATGTTAGTGATAAAAGCTACAGTCCATTTCACCCATGTGTATCACTGAGAGAATAAAGTGAGGGGACTCGAGCCTCCCAGACCCCCCTCTGCCCTACTCTCGGGCCGCGGGGAATTGAATCAATTCCCTTTAAGTCCCTACAACTCGAGAAAATCCGTCTGGAAAAGTGCTCAATAAAAGGTATTAAGTATTACCATGCCATTCATCTGACGTTAAACATGACTTCTTGATTTTGATTATACCTACCTATATTCTACATATATTTATGCATTTAGGTATGTGCAATATTACAGATGAAATTTATCAAACGTACCTGCATTGTGATAAACCGTCAGACTTTCTTGTAATTGTAACTACTTAGTTTCTATTTTATTCTTATACTTTTCCTCATTTATATCTTAAAATACACTTTTAATATATTTTCTTCAAGAACTACCTACGTATAGTTAAGTTCATATTATTGTAATAGAGTACTTATCCTTTCTGAAAAAAATATAACTGTTGAGTTTCTTTCGGCGTTTCTTCTCAACAGTGGTCTCCTCTTGTGAAATGCCGGTAGGTAGACTCAAACATGTAAAAGTGCCCTTGTGGCCTACTTGCAGAATAAAGTTCATTATTTCATTATTTCTTGATTTCTTTCCAGTTTCACAATTTTATTACGACTTTATTGCTGACAATATTGTGAAATGGCATTTCTCGGAGGAATATTACATAGATACCTACATAGGTTATATACTTTTTCAGTGGTAATACACATTACTTCTGTAAATTACAAATGCATGCATTATAATATATTATTTTCAATCCTTGATCAGATATTTTTACCGTTTACTTTGGTCTGCGGACCGTGGACCGGCAATGCAGGGGAACCGGGTTGGTTTCCCAGTCTCTACCACCAGGTTACGCGTTTCGATTTTTCTTGGGGCTTTGCTCTCTGTGTCGATGGTTTAGTTAAACAAAATTTAAAAAAAGCCGGTCAAATGCGACTCCCGCACCGAGGGTTCTATACAAAATATGAAAGCAAAAATAAAATGTCGTTGGAAAACCTATTTAAGTTACGTATTTTAAATTAAGACTTTATGATTAAATTATGGTTTTCCAATTTTTTCCTGCAATTTTAGGATAAGATGGTGTTTCCTGTAATTTTTTA
This sequence comes from Apotomis capreana, assembly GCA_947623375.1. Lineage (NCBI taxonomy): Eukaryota > Metazoa > Arthropoda > Insecta > Lepidoptera > Tortricidae > Apotomis > Apotomis capreana. The sequence continues at coordinate 17,594,959 of OX392504.1, forward strand.
TAGTTCTAAGTCAACGGAAAGTACCCTATAAATTTTGTTTTCCTTTGAGAGAGTGGAATTATACGTTTTTGCGGCATACACGGCCGTCTTTTTTTTTACTTTAACTTTTGTTTTCACAGCTTCAAGGGACCGACGTAGGTTTGAGTGAGTATATGGTTTTAATTGTTAAACATGTACTTAGTGTTTCTTTTTTTTTATGAATATTAACGTATTCATATAGATATCGCAAAGATGTAGAAGCCTTTCAAATAAACAATGCAAAGATCGACACACAAAGCATAAGGAAAAATTCGAAAAGTTGCCCGGGCGTTAGGATGGCGGAAAGGTTAACGCGCTAGACCGGCAATACAGAGCTACCGGATTCTATTCCCAGTCTCTTCCACCAGGTTACGCCTTTCACTTTTTTTATAGAATATATATATATGTTTTGTTAATATGTATATCTCGTTATTGTTATACTAGCTGTAGCCCGCGACTTCGTCCGCGTGGAACATACAACAAAAAATAGCAGTTGATTTAGATGAAGAAAAGGAGACAACTGGATAAATTATCAAAAACGCTGAAATTAGTTTTCTTCCCTTTTATTATCATAACTTTTTACGAAGTTCCAAGTAAAATTAAATTTGAACCCCAAGACAAACTTTCATCCCCTTTTTAACCCCCTTAGAGGTTAAATTTTTAATAATTTTTAATTAATGCTATTTTCATACCTATCTTATATATGCCTTTATAAGAAGTTTTAAAAAAATTGTAAAGAATTCAAACTTTCAACCCCTTTTAACTCCTTTTAGGGGATGAATTTAAAAAAACGCTGAAATATCTTTCTTGTATTCCAATAATATGCTTTTATACAAAGATTCAAGTCCAGCGCTCAAAACAAACAAACTTTCAACCCCTTTTTCACCACCTTAGGAGATGAATTTAAAAAAATACTTAAATTAGTTTTCTTGTTTTTTAATAAAATACCTTTTTACAAAGTTTCTAATTCCTAGCTAAAACTTCTTTACTTCCTTAAAATAAAACTTTAACCCCGTACAACCTTTCATCCCGTTTACCCCCTTTGGGGTTGAATTTTCCAAAATCGCTTCTTATCTTTTGTACACTATAAATGCAACCTAGTATGCAAATTTCTACTCTCTAGCATTTGTAGTTTCGGCTCTGCGTTTAGGAGTCAGTCAGTCAGGACACTTGTGCATTTTATATATATATAGATTAAGCCAGAATGACTCCGAGAAAATGGTAGTAAGTACGGAAGTCTTTATTGTTATAATATTATATTTATAAAATGTACCTAACAACGAATTGCTGTTTAAGAATTCTATACATTTTTAAAAATGATTGTAAAAATCGGTTGGCACACTTAAATTTATTTCATGGTACCAGTGGCGGATTAAGGCTCGAGAGCGCCCTAGGCAAAAACGCCATCGGCGTCTCTTTGCGCTCCATTGCGGCCCTTTGCGCCCCTTTGCGCCCTTTTGCGGCCTTGCGCCCCTAGGCACGTGCCTACTTTGCCTTAGGGATAATCCGCCACTGCATGGTACACCATGATTTTGACCATGGAGAGATTAGGTATCTATGGCGGGCGTCGATTTATATGTGTATTATACTATAGACCATACACAAAGTCCTTCGCATCCAAGGCTTTAGATGTGTAATTACCGCCGTGACACGAGACCACTCTCTCTGCTTTTGACTTCACAAGAGCGGCAGTCGGGAGGGCGGGTGTGGGAAAGGGGGATTAAATGGACGGACGGTTGCCATGGCTACCGGGGTGGGTGCCACCGCCTCGGGGGCTATTGCAACAAGTGGGAAATCATGATAAATGACAATTGCAGCGATTTAAAACCTTTGAAGAATCACATTCTTCTGCTATTTTGATATAGAGTTATGCAGAGTGCGTTATGCAGGGTTAACGGTGAGGGTGTTTAGAACTATAGGAATGTCTGCGCTTTTTATAAGGAATGGGCTATAAGACTCAAGATGTTTATTAAATAGGCTTGTTCGAACTTGATAAATCCGATGTATGTAGGTAATCCTAAAATCTCATTTTATTTCACTCCGGTGCGGTTCGAATAAATGTATACTAATCCTATCAGAATGAAATTCCGAATATACTCGTAGATGTTGATAAATAACGATATATTGTAGTCAGGGGGCCTATACGATGGTTGCGTTTATCACGTGATAAATAAATGACAAAGTATCTGTCTCTCACGCTCGCATCTTGTCAAAACATGACGGATGCTTTGTCACTTATTTATCGCGTGATAGAAGAAAACCCCCTGATGATGATCCTTTTGACACTGAGACATATGAATTTAATTTACATTGATGGAATAATAAATACGTGACCGCTTGCGCTCTCGTAAATACTACAGATAATTGAATTTAGCATACGTTTTAATGTAAAGATCACGTATACTTATGTTACCTATGTTGTGCAAGTCCTCTTGAATATTGAATCGATAAATTTGGTTATGGACTTACGGTTATCCTCCTGTGCCACATTTCGTGCTGTTTTATTTTTACCCACGACGAACAGAACGGACACGGTGCTGACGGTAATTATAACATATACGTTTATGGATAAAGGTTATTTATGTGTAGGTCTGTTAGCATATTTACCAAATATTGATTGTTGTTAATTTTGGCGCTCGAGCGGAGTGAGAGCGCCAATAGTTCGAGGGCACTCTTAACTGTCTAACTGTATGGCGACCCGCCGCGGGATACAAATGAGGTGCAAAGTTAACGCAACCGATCACGTTTGTTGTGTTGGAGCCCCGTTAAATATTTATTTTAGTCTGTTTTTTAGGGTTCCGTACCCAAAGGGTAAAAACGGGACCCTATTACTGAGACTTCGCTGTCCGTCCGTCCGTCCGTCCGTCCGTCCGTCCGTCCGTCCGTCTGTCACCAGGCTGTATCTCAAGAACGGTGATAGCTAGACAGTTGAAATTTTCACAGATGATGTATTTCTATTGCCGCTATAACAACCAATACTAAAAATAAAATAAAATAAATATTTAAGGGGGGCTCTCATACAACAAACGGGTAGGTTGCGTTAACTTTGCACCTCATTTGTATGGGGCGCTATACATACCAGGTGCAAACTTAACTTAACCACTTAAGGTTGAAAAGTGTTTGTACGGAACCCTCGGTGCGCGAGTCCGACTCGCACTTGCCCAATTTTTTGTATTTGTTATAGCGGAAACATAAATACATCATATTTGTGAAAATGTCAACTGTCTAACTATCACGGTTCATGAGATAGGTTAAAGCACGGTGCCATGCGGACACACAGTATTAGGGTCCCGTTTTATACCCAAAAAAGAGACTGGTAAGGCATTCATGTTTTTAAAATGGAAATTTTCATTTCTAATATGACTATTTTGCACTAAAAATATCCTTATTATGTAATACCTAAATATAAATTGAGAACTAAAAATTTTTTTATTTTAAAGCGTAAGTATTCCGATTGATTATTCGAATTTAAATCAAGAAAAACTTTCGAAAATCATTGATTTATAAGAGTACATGTGCTAACGTGTTAAAATATCATGTGTTTTAAATCTATTATTATTTATTACCTACCTACATGTCCTACATGTGCAAAAGCTTGTTTTCTAATACCATGAGGTATATACATGTTTTTGAATGGTCTCTCTTTTAAAAACATTGTTTTTATGGGTTGTGAACTGTTCGGTGACAATCCAATTTCCGAGTGGCTAGATAAAGGATCTACATAAGGACCTGCTCTCTTCTAACAAACAGATCGCCAAAATCTCTCGCCTCACCACACTGCGTTGTCATCCAGTAGATACCTACCTACGCCGTCGCGACGAGAAACATGAACCATTTTGCTGCAACAGGTCGGTTCTACAAGTGATGTGCCGATGTGCCACTCAAGTCCGCCTGTTGTCTACCGTTATTTATAAATTGTATTTGTCTTGTTTCCTTTTGTAAACTTTCATTGGTGTGCAATAAAGTATTGTTGTTGTTGTTGTTGACTAAGTCAGCGGCATCAAATATTATTTATTTGGGAATCAAATATCCAATTTTAAAATAATTGGCAGTTCAATAAACTTAGGTGCCTAAACAAAACGGGACTGTGGTAAGGCGAAAAATGTTACCGCCTTTTTATAGTGAATTTTATTCATTTATTTTCCGTCGCGGAGAAGTTGCAAGTAATTTAGTGTAATTGTGAATTTGTAATTGGATAGAGCTGTGAATCAGACTAATCAGAGTCAGATGCTCTAAACTGAAAATTGAAATCATGCGACGAAAGAGCATGATGTTAAATATGTAACGTTAAATAAGCTAGTTATTTTGATTTTAGTATTTTGCCATAGCAACTCTAAGGGTTGTTTCACACGTACCACAACCACACGACAACCACAACCACACGACGTGGTCGGGCGCATATTTTGTATGGTTAATGAATAGTTCAATTCACACGTAACCACAACCACACGACGTGGTTGGGCGCATATTTTGTATGGTTAATGAATAGTACAATTCACACGTAACCACAACCACACCACATTTTAACCACAGAATATATATGAGCTAAAGCAGTATGGAAACTACGAACAAACGGTCGAAACAGCGCACACACACAGACGCAAGCGTTTACGAGGCGTCTCATCGGACTTCACGGTGCTGTCAGTCGCGCGTGGCGCATCGAGACGACCGGTCATTGTTTGTGTTTATCGCGCGTGCGTTCGCTGTCCGCGATTTTTTAAAGATGCCACGAGTCTATTGCGTTGTATACGGCTGCCTGAATTCTGCTTCTTTAAAACCGGTTCTTTCTTTTTTCACGCTTCCTGCTGATATTGAAAGGTAAGAATGCTTTATTATCACTAACATAGTATAAAACAAAGTCGCTTCCTGTCTGCCTGTTCCTATATACTTATGCATAGATCTTTAAAACTACGCAACGGATTTTGATGCAGTTTTTAATAGCAGTGTTTTACCAAACAATAAAACACTTATTAAGCGAAATACCTTATTCGAAGCCTAAATTAATATTTGAGAGAGTGGCAACACTCGTTTGCTGTGACGTGACGGTTGCTGATTGGTTATTACACCCACTCCTTTCACCCCTCCACTGGTTTAACATTCCTGCCACCAGGTGGCGCCGCTACGGCGGGAGCCCGTGCGCGCCCTATCCTCATTGGATCTCAAATGGATACCTCTAAAAATTAATCAATATACACCAAAAAATGCAATGTAACCACGACATTGTTTATAAAAAAAAAATTAAAGTGAAACTTATGTGAATGAATAAATGGTATACATTCATTTAAAAACCAAAAAACACCTTTGAAATAATGCAAAGAGTGTGTAGATGGTACATTGCATTTGATTTTAAATCTACCCACCTGGCAGACTTAAAAGTATAGGCTTCGAATAAGGTATTTCGCTTAATAAGTGTTTTATTGTTTGGTAAAACACTGCTATTAAGCTTCAGTACCGTTATTCGAAGCCTAAATTAATATTTGAGATCTGTCTGTTATCGCCTGGTGGCCAGACGCCAATGTGATTGGGTTTGCAATGATAATTAGTTATCATTTTAATGAAAGGAAATAGAGAGAAATAGGTAGTGAACGTAAACAAAAGGGATATCAAATCAAAATAAAATGAACACCATTACAACCATTTATTTATTGTTTCAAAACCAGGTATGGTGGTAATGTATTTATGCTAAGGTATTTCTAATACCTACGCTTTAACAATAATTCTCCCGATTAATAAAGAAACACACCGACGTTTTATTGTTATCTAACATGATAAATCAAGGTTTTATAGATGACTACATACAATCTGGTAAGTAATAACATTAGGTCAGTTAGTGCCTTATCATTTAAGTTGTAATGAGATAATAATAAACTTTCTACGAATACAAAATTGTGTTTTAATAACCTTTCTTCTTAATAACCGGGCATATCTGATTACTATATTATACATGTATAGTATAAGAATCAATAAAAAATAAACAAATAAATGTGCATTCATATGCCTAATTAGGCATCTATTGGAGTATAGCTTTTAGATGACATTTGAAGGGGGTGCTAATTGTTTAATTTCTCTACAATAATAATAATTAGCAAACGTATTTTGTGAGCGCCAGTTGCTGCGAGCTAGAATTTCGTCCAAGGGGAAGTCTTGCACCTAATTTTTTGAAGCTACTGCCGGGCACACGCTGTAAGGGCCCGGTTGCCTGCCTCCAGCAGCACCTTCTTAACCCAGTTCGCGACAACTGTTCGTGATGCGGCCTATGGGGGCCCGCATGCAGTTACAAATAAGTTATTACATTTACATATGCTACGTCTCTCTGACGATAGGGATATAACTTTATTTATCCAAAATACAGGATCTAAATTCTTACAATCTTTATTTTGGAATAGACGATAGACGCCATCCCGACTGTCTAATTGTAGCAGAATCTGTCTTATATCTAAAGATCGGCCAAAGTGTGATGTAATTTTCAGAGATGATACATTCGTTGTGATCAATAGAAAGCAAAGTAAGGTCGTGGACCCTACGGCCCGAACATAGTAGAAGCAAAATAGAGGCTCGTTTTGACCAATCATAAAGACTATTTTCATTAACAGCGTTGGTTCGTAACCAACCTATTAAAATATCGGTGTCCCATATGGGAACTTTGTTTACTTTAGGGGTTTAATTGCCAATAGGCTTTAATGCATTCTTAACCAGAGTGTGAGAACTAAGACTAGTTTGCCTGTCGGGGTCTGTTAGGAGGACAATCGCAGACTTATACACCAATATGGTGGAATATGAAAGACCTGACTTCTGATGCAAATCTATTAGGAATTTTTCTAACTCAGCAGGAGAAGGTTTAAAGGGATCGACTCTGTTGTCACGCGTCCAGGACCACCATCTATTCCAGGCTGGTTTATAAGTTTTGAGCGAGGATTCACGCCAACTGGAGCGTAATAAACTTTTTTGTTCCTGAGACCAATTATTTACGCTCTCCGTCCACCCCCACAAATCCATACTTTCCAAAGTCATGTCTTGAATTTGGGGAGGTGATTGACCCGTAACTGTGTATATCAGGACTTGGTCCAGGGCAAGTATCGTGAACGGGGGGGGGGGGGGGGGGGCTGTTTTTGAGGTCGGGCCTCCAAAACACCTTCGGGCACCTTGGGGCTACATTCATATATACGTCCCTATTGCTGTACCTATTCATGTGAGATAGAAATCCAGGCACAAGAAATGGGGGCGGGAATTAGTGGATAGCGCCATGTCCGGCTGAAAGCGCCGTGATATTGAGCCTGGCGATCTGCACTTTTAGAGACACTTAATTCTGATTCTGAACCACATGCGCGGTCGCCGATGCAAACAGGTCCACTATTGGGATGCCCCATTTCGAGAATATTTTCTCTGTTATTGTGGGCAGGAGATGCCATTCCGGGTTGGCAGATAGACGAGAGAGTCGATCTGCTTAGCAATTGAACTTTCTGGGGATATAATGAATTTGGAAATGTATGTTGTGAAGGTCCACGAGCTGAAAAATCTTGTAGCATAGATTCATTAAGGCGGGGGACCGAGTCCCTCCCTTGTTCCTCAAAAATGAAACAACAGTTTTGTTGTCGCTTTGTATCATTTTGTAATGACAGAGATACTTTAATGCGTACAGGACTGCTAGCATTTCTCTCTGATTCGAGTGGCAGTTTCCCTCGCCACGTGACCATTTCCCCAATAATTTGGTATTGTCTATTTGGGCGCCCCAAGCTAACATTGAGGCTTCGTTTACGAGATAATGATGGATCATTGAGTCGCTCTCGACATTGTTTAGCCACCAAGTCAATTCGTGCAGAGCATTCTGCGGAAAAGGAAATCGGCAAAGAATTGGCGGCTTTAACAGGCTGTTGCAAAACATTAACAGGGCTCTGTGATGTAAGCGTCCCCGCAAAACTGGAAAACTGGCAAAGTTTATTGAGCCCACTATGCTTTGAATTTCCTTTATGTTTGCTGAGCCGCGCTTTAACAAAACCCTTATTTTTTGTTTGAGCGCCAAGCATTTCTTTGTCGGTAGAAACTTTCTGTTGGTGTGCGGGTCCCAACCTATCCCTAAGTTTTCTATGACTCTTTGAGGGGTCAGAACGGACTTGACATGATTGATCTGCCAGCCCAACCTTTATAGAATCTGTACGGTCTCGTGGGCTTGTTTTATTAGGGTCTGAGGGTTTTGGTTGGCTAATAAGTAGAAAGTCGTCCAAGAGTATCCTGACTCATTCTCTTAGAATCTGGGCAACCCGGTTTGTCAGAGATGCAAACATCTTTGGGGCACAGGCCGGGGGGCCAAGGTCATTTGTAGCAGACGGCCGGTGAACATCAGTCTGAGAAACAGTTTGTGGTTTGCTGCGACTGGTAAATGGAAATGCGCACCCGATAAATCTATTTTTACTAACCAATCTAACGGTTGTAGAAAGGTTGAAATTCAATGCATGTTTATGCATATTTCAGGATCAGTAGGTACATGTTTACGTTTAGTCTTTTCAGGTTGAAAATTGACCTGGACGAGCCGTCGCTTTTCGGGGTCAGAAATATGGGGGATACAAAACTGGGACCTCTGTCCGCAGGCTCCAATACTCCCTTTTTTAATAACTGTTGAATGGCCTCCTCCATTTCGTTTGAATATGGAGTTTGGAAAAGCAGGTTGGGAAAGCATAGCGAGAGCTTTGAGTAAAATGGAATTCGAAATTCTTGAATCAGCTTTATTAGGGTTGGAGGGGCGTTTAAAGATTTCCATTAGTTTACAAAATACTTTAACTGACCAGCTATAAACCTTTTAGAGTCACAACTTTCTCTTTTGACTAAAGCCCCTGCGCGGGACGTTCTGGCCTGCTGATCGAACTTGGTTTCGCCCATTAGCTTGGATGTAGCTATAGGGGCTCTGTAGCCTTGACCCCGCGATTTGTTGGCGAACAGTTTTCCCTTGGAAAGTTGAAATTGGGTTGTTTGGGCGAAACGTGTCGCGCCAACCCATGGTAAAGTTATGATTGCCTTGCGCAGGCAAGGGTAAGAAAGGTCTGGGCATATTCATCCAGCCAGCATAGATGTTAGACGGGTCGTAAGTGCCCTGCGCGGGTACTTTTTGAGCATAATTTGCTGCTTGGTTTGAGCCTGCTTACGCAGCAGGTTTGTTTTGTGTTGCCGGTCGAATCGGCCAAAAGGATTTTGACACTCCCCCGTGTTTTTCAATAGCCGAAGCAAATGGATATTTTTAAAACAGAAATTGGGAGCTAGAAAAAATTGTCTTTTACTGAACTACTATCGCGTCGTTGCTGAATTAGGTCCGCATGGTGACCGCATGCTAAATATAGCGCGTCATTGGAAATTTTACGAAATTGCCTTCTATAAAAAGCTCTTTGATTTTATCTCGTAATGACTGTGGGGTCAATTCTGTAGTGGTTCGAGACCACGTCAAAAGAGGTTTCAGCGGCCTCGCCCTGTTTTATCAACGCTCGTTATGGCCGCAAAACCACGCTCAATAACCATTGAGTTATTATAACTCAATGTCAAAAACGCTTAAGTTCGAAAACTTATCATAGGGTTTCAATTCGTCATTTGTTTCGAGATCAGTAAAGGCCGGTTGGGAACAGTAAAGCTTCTGTACCTCTGAATATTTAACATTTGACCTGAACCAAAGTGGTGAACAGAAGTTACGAGGTTAACGTGAGCCGGCGAAGATTTCTGGGATTGAGGGTTCTTTAAGAACAGTATTCAAAGAGAACTTTATTGGCAAGGTGTCATTAGCGGGCGAGATTTCATTTTCGTCGGCCTCATACAACTCGCCTCTCACGCTACCCTCTATTTCATCATCAAAATTCACAGAAGGTGCTACGGGGGCCATAGATTGTAAGAAATTGCTTATGCAATTTTGAATTTCGCTAACCTGCTGAGTCAATTGTGCTATGTCATCGCATCGTCGTTGCCACTTCCGTTTGGGCTCAGAATTCGAGTTTTTTGCTTTTCTTTTTGGTGGCGGCTGTACAAGCGGCGGCGGTGGCTGCGATGACGGCCCCGGAGTGGGTATAAACTCCTCTTCCGAAACAGATAACGAACTAGAGCTAGATGAACTTCAGTCCGTCATATTCTTATCTTACAAGTATCTGTAAAATAAACTTAAATCTAAACACACGAACGGTAACACCGTTATATATTTCAAATTTAAATTAAATCAGCATAACTTACAAATTCTAAGAATTTGTCAACCGTACGTCTCGACAAACAAGACGCCAATGAGGATAGGGCGCGCACGGGCTCCTGCCGTAGCGGCGCCACCTGGTGGCAGGAATGTTAAACCAGTGGAGGGGTGAAAGGAGTGGGTGTAATAACCAATCAGCAACCGTCACGTCACAGCAAACGAGTGTTGCCACTCTCTCAAATATTAATTTAGGCTTCGAATAACGGTACTGAAGCTTAATAGATAGATTGATTCAAGATACTGGTTTATATGTATAATACATGCATAATTTATCAGCATTGCACCTGAGCGGAGCGTAACGGGTTGCTAGTTAATAAATAAAATGCATTTCGTTGTAAATAAATCGTTTGGTTGTTTATGTTATGTGATATTTGGTGTAAATTTTTAGGGTTCCTCACCCATAAGGTAAAAACAGGACCCTATTACTTAATAAACCTCCGCTGTCCGTCTGTAACCAGGTTGTAAGTATCTCATGAACCGTGATAGCTAAACAGTTGATTATTTTGCAGATGATGTATTTTCGTTGCCCCTATAACAACAAATACTAAAAACAGAATTACAATAATATTTAAACTTGTATCAATATATTGTATTTAGGTTAGTTCATGGGTTAGCGTCCAGGAAAACAACGGTTGGTGGTGGTGGCAAACACTATAATTCTTACAAAAGTCACAGCACAGTTTTATGGGGAAATAAGAATAACACAAGATACAGGCAGACTATAAGAAAAGCTAGACACGCGAGCGATTCGTACGAGTAGTGCGCGCGAACGTTGTATAATCGAATGTTCGGGAGTCGGGACCGACCGACGCGATGGCGATGCGTGCCGGCGCCGCCGCATGTGCCGCCCGCTCTCCTCCTAACCCCTCGGCTGTCCGTGGATTACGTGCGTAAACACGTCGAATACTGCGTGTGCTTATTGTATATATGTATAAGTATTAATATTGTAAAGGATGACATTTAAACCATTGAAACCAATATAAAAATTGATAACAATATAATACCTAATATAAAAATTGTGGTGTGTATCCACATTAAAAAAAGTCAAGTGCAAGTGAGACTCGCGCACCGAGGGTTCCGTACAAAAACTTCCCATCTTAACTGCCCTACAATAAATGTAAATAAAAAGTAAAATACAATAAAGTCATTACAAAATCTAACTACATTATAAAAGTTCTAACGTAGGGTGCCGCCGGCAGCGGGTGACAACCCTAGCGCGTAGGTATTTATCTTCAAAGAAGGCCTTAGTTTCCATACTGCTTTAGCCTATATATATACTGTGTTTTAACGCTGCGACGTGGTGTGGTTGTGGTACGTGTGAATTGAGCCTAAAAGCTAGTTTGGGTACTTACGTCAAATAATTAAAAGTGAAGACGGAAAAAATATTAGTAGGTATATAGTATAATATAGGGTATTGTGGATCTAAAGTATATACTTATTAAAAATTAAACTTACCTCTGTTACCAATGTAACTAATGTGTTTCGTAGCAGCCTGGCCACAGCCTGGCCAGCCAATTTTGTTATTCGCGGTAAACACGGTGTCATTCACTTGATTCGAGCTCCACACTACTCAAAAGTTGGCCGAGGTTGGGCAAATAAGTGGGGGGCACTTCGCTGCGGAAACCATACTTCGCCCAACTTCGCGAGTAGCGTGGACTAGGGTATACGTTATTTACTAAATAGTTCATGGCAAAAAGGTGTTTATAGTATTAATTTATTTAATAATTTAACCCTTAAATGCATGAATAAAAAAATACAATATTATAAAATATTATTTTATTTAAAATAAATGTTTCAATTTTTCAACCTTTAATTCATTTTTGTTTAAATGTAAGCTGCATCTTACACTATGCATTTAAGGGTTAAATGGCGTACAGTACGTGAGGTCTCAGATTGCGATTGGGGTTTAAATATGAGAACTGAGGGGTTATTATCTGGACCGCCTAATAGCGAACGAGCTGACGCACTGTAACAAAAAAAATCAAAAACTCCATCTAAAACCCGTTCCAGACCTTCCGATCCTAATTATCGATGAAATCGGATAATGTGTAGTGTAATAGATCCTAGCAATTAGAAGTCTGGCCATCGAAACGTGATACTGAAAATTACCGCCAAATTTAAAAACTCAAGCACATATTTCATCGCCAATGAGCAATGACTGATAGCAATGCAATGTTGCAGATATATTAGTTATTGGCGATGAAAAATATAATGTCAAAATTACCAAAACTGCTTAGTCCTAGTTTGTACAGCGATATTAGAGCTAGATTTTTAGAATTTCGCGGTCATTTTCAGTATCACGTTTCGATGGCCAGACTCTATACTACACATTTTCAGATTTCATCCGATAAATCGGATCGGATCAGAAGGTCTGGAACGGGTTTAATCAGCGCCCATCAGAAATTATGCCCGACCTGATCAGATCGGAAAACATTTCTGACCATGTTAACTTTACCATGTATCATACTCAGGCTGCACTACTCGTGAAGTGAAGCTGACCGGTTGAGCGAATACTTCACAGGAAAAGAGAAATAAAAAGGGGGGATAAGTTACTCTATGGGGTACTGTATTTACGTCAAGGGACGACCCGACAGTATTGCCACTTTTTAATTTCTACTCTTTTGTGTCAGACTGTACATCTATGATTTGATTATATTTATATGATAATGTAAAAGCGGCCTAAGAAACTTTTGTTGATGCACGCGAAGATGTAAGGAATAAAACTCGTTCCAGACTGTCGCCGCCTCTCCCCTCGCCGCCTTCGGTATATACACAAGACCGATAAAGGGGGGAAACGGTGACATACGTATATATGTATATTCAGAATGCATCGCATACCTTTCATATCCAGTTAGAGGTTCCCTGTGTTCTGCCTATTTCCTACGGGTCAGAGGAACCGTCACTCTGCTTCGCGGGCGTTAGCTTGGCGGCTGTAACCGGCATATAACGATCTGTGGGAAAAATAGCTCTATGAACATGGCTTCTCTACACAATCAACCTCTCACACTCAACTTGATATAATTACTGTACTCGGTAACTTGGGGTGACACATCTCGCAGGGTCGGAGGAGGAGTCCAGCTCAAACTTATGTAATTAGAGATATTCGCCGTCCGAAACAGGAGTACCTCTACCTTCTATGAGAATGCGTGCCATGTCGAGCTAGTCGACTTAGGGGCCACCACATCTCAACACAGATATCCGTGTGCCTCTGCGAGATTGCGCGGTACGATAGTAGCGCATCTCGTATGGAGTACCTTTCCGCCCTTATGATAACGAGATGGTTTCTTACTATAACAACTTTAACAGCCTCCATGGCGCACCCGCCATGGCAAGCTAGTCGACTTAGGGGCCATCACATCTCAACACAGATATCCGTGTGCCTCTGCGAGATTGCGCGGTACGATAGTAGCGCATCTCGTATGGAGTACCTTTCCGCCCTTATGATAACGAGATGGTTTCTTACTATAACAACTTTAACAGCCTCCATGGCGCACCCGCCATGGCAAGCTAAAATCATTACAAAGTCAACTGTACAGAGAATCCATAAACCACTGTGAGCTTTCACCAAGAGAATTAAAATCACTTAGCTTTAGATAACTCCGGATAGCTTCAGACTCTTCACCTTCAATCACACTATCACTACTTTAAGAACTTGCATGCTTTCGCGCCACATTGGAACTGACTAGTCTACTTAACGGAAACTGATTTGATTTACTCCCTACGGCCCCCTCCAGGTGGCGCTGTTCAGTGTTGCTGTAGGGAAAGGATATTTGAGTGTCAGGTTTTCGCGTCCGTCGCGACACTCCCCACAGAGGACAAAAGTATGACTACTAAAGAGCTGTGCTACTCTCTTATCTTTCCATGGCCAATCTATAGGACATAGGACACTAAACACAAGTTTCGGCGCTGTAGGGAAAAGATATTTGAGTGTCAGATTTTCGCGTTCGTCGCGACACTCCCCACGAGGGCAAAGCATGACTACCAGAAAGCTGCGCCACTCTTCCATCTTCCCATGGCCAATCTGGAGGAGTAGGGAAAGCATGGCTCGATGGGGTCTGTTTCGGGATCACTCAACTCAATGCGTCGGCACTAACTCAGCATCACAAACGATGGTGCACCTGCTGGTGTGTCCAGCATGCCTACACTCCTGTTCGGGGGTTTGTCATTTAAGGACGCAAACTTCTCTAGGTCGTGTGAGTTTATATCAAGGTATTCTACTTGTTAGGCTCGAGGCCGCGTGAAATGTTCTAGCTGTCTCTAGCATAAAACCAGGCTCGCTCAAATTACTAGACATAGGATCAACTACTTGCAGAGGAACGCGTCTCCTAAGATTGTGAGGCGTTAGATAGGACTTGTCCTCTATCGGTTAGCAAGTTCTTTTCCGTAAGATATTTGGCAACGTTCTTTATTTGATGGAATCCTACATAATTAATTGAAAACAAATAATTCACAATAAAGCTTTCGGTTAGTATACAAACTGAAGAAATTTATTCGTCATTTCCGTAAAGAGGTGTCTTGGGTCCATTACTCTTTCTGATCTACATTTATGATATTCCTAAGGATAGAAAACTCAATGTTCCTCTTTGCTGATGGCGGAGTTCTATTTTCTGGACGGGATGTGCCAATATTATGAATCTGATATTATCAAAGCATTATTATAGCCTTAAATGCATGATGATGTATATTCACACGTTACTGAAATGACACAAATCAAAATCTGTAAATTGTCAATAAAGACTTTGTCATGATTGTCCCGAAATTTCAAACTGACGTGGATTTCATTGCTTAATTACGTCATTTCAGAAATACAATTAGTGTAATTGTATGCGTTTAAAGGTTAAATCGATTAAATAATGGACAAAAAATAGCAACTTAAAAATGTATATACCGACTTTAATATTATGACCTTTGGACAAAGTCTCGAACAATACTATTAATTCATCTATAGCTTATAATATAAAGGCCGCAATTTAACTGAAACCAAGATAACAAATTTTGTTGGGCTCGGTGTACCTACACGTGCGTGCTGTGTATCTTATATATGAGTTGAAAATAAACAACCAGATCGATTGTATGTGTAAGAGATCAAGTATATTCTAATGTGCTGTTCACTATTTGAGGCACATTGTTAATTAGTCAACAAATACCCAAATTAGGTGATAGGAAAATTAAACCTAAACTTAAACTCTTTTGATCTTCTTCGTTTTCTTGCATATGTCAAGACCCTCCCCAGTCGAGAAAAAGCTGGTTAGCCAATCACTGGATGTAGCCAGCTACGTCAGTGGGTCTTCTTCGTCTTCCATTATGAACCGTGGATCATTTGGTCATTTCTTCCTACCCTCGTTAAAGAGGTAGGTTTTGTCCCCACGTCTGCTGGATTTAAGTCCGATTAAAGGTGTCACATCTTTGAGTAGGTTACATTAACTTCATCATCATAAACTAAAGAGCTAGGCTCTTGCCGGTGGAGCAATTTCCAATTTTCTCTATCTTGAGCTCTCTCCTTGACTGCCTGGTACAATACGACGTTCACATTTTCCTTCATTTGGTTATATATATTCCGTTATATATTCCTTTGGTTGGATAAAGTGAATTGAATTTGATTTTGTTACGAGACTTAAATCAAAACTAGCTTCATTACAAAATACGTATCAAGGACTACCTAATATATGTCTACAGCCTGATTCTGGAGACCAAGGTAACTATGGGTATGGAGTTTACAAAATTTCCAGAAGTTTACGATCCAAATATTTACGTCTATCAAATGTATACACTCTTCTGTCGACCCAACGCCTAACGCTTCACTGCGAATCGAGTCCTCAATGTGTCGATCGTGCAACGTAACTATAGTATCCGAGATTCGAATTTGGTCATATCACTCTCAGTTTACCTCGTGCTTGACAATAAATAAATTAATATGGGACGACCTCACATATATATCAACCTAGTCCCGAATGAAGCCCCAGATGTCTTGTATTCTTTTATAAGTGCATTAGCTTACGACCTGTGCTCTCTGGGGGATCCGAACAAAGTAAGACTTTGAAGACCTGTCAGATTTTTTGGATGAATTAATTGATCCGAAGCCTAGTGTGGGTCTAACAGCACGCATTCATATCACGTAGGACATGCTCCCGATTTTGATGTTGAATAGCGAGAGCAAGGAATTCCCGGTTCTGGTACTGAGTTTGTATATAAAAAGAAGGAGTACCGGAAGGATACCCCAGTGTCACGCTTAGGACATGCTGAGGGGATAGCCGCAACTTATGCATCTCAACGATCTGCATTTAAAGATTATTACTACTCTAAATTCAGATGTTCACGCTGACAGAAACCCATGCTAGATTATTTCTTTCAATATAATCCATTCTCAGACATAAAGATGGAGAAATTTATACACGTAGGTATAGGTATCTCCAAAGAAAGGGAATTACGTCATTCTTATCTTTGATTCAGTAAGCTATATCATCGAAAATGGGCCTACAAGATAATAGAGTAGAATATTCTTCATTGGACACCTCGACGAGAAATTATTAGTACACGCTAACTCAGATTACACGTTAACTTCATTAGAGGTAAACAATAGGGCACTTTGAACAGCGATTCAACCACTAACTTGAAATTCCTCAACGGATCAAATCAATGAAGTGTCAAACGTACCTAACGGGCCCTGTTTCTTGACAATACAACACTCTTGGCGGATGTCTAACGTCAGTTGAGGTTAAGGAGTTTAAGGATCTTACCGATGCGGTAACGATGGTAATAGCCAAACAATATGGCCTCTATTGCCAACAGAGACTTTCAGGTAATGACACCTACTACATACGGATTTCGACACTGGAGCGACGCTATAATACTACTTTGTTTCATGGGGGTGACTCTTCCTAGATATTATTTTTTCATCGTCGAGTAACCGAAACCGAAGCACGATATCTTGTCTACTTCGGGTAGGTTCGCAGAATCGATGTGACCATTGAGGGAGTCCTAAACTCCCACCAAGTCAGCACATTTTAATGAATACTGGCATCTGAAGTAGTATTGGGAGTAGGCATGGGAATTTGCTTCCTAAGAGGTTTGCTTATAGAAAGATCAGAATAATTATATCCCGCAAAACTAAAGTGAGACTAGGGTGAGCGTTGATTTTCTCTGTTTTCTCCAAGATGTTGCGGATGCACGCGAACCAACGTGTACATTCCCAAAGAGCTCGGAATAACCCAAAGGCTGTCCACCATCTGCTTCCAGCAGGTACTTAAGTACTTCGCACGCGTTGCTCACAGGAGCCCGGAAAGTATGGTTAAGCTGATGGTAGTTGGCTAGGTAGACGGAAAAGGACCGTGCGTGTGATCGCCTACTCGCTTGTCCGATCTCATAAGGACATGTACTGGCCTGCCTATACTTAAAGCTATCAAGACCGCCGAGAACAGCAACGAGTGGAAACGCATAGTATATCAAGTGGCGAACATTAATATTTTAAGTTATACATGACCTTCAGCAATGATGATGCCGACTAAGAAGACTGAAATGGGACTGATTCAATTTGGCTTTTAATTGCTTCTGTTCTCCTAAATTTGTGCTTAGTTGTCAGGCAAATAAGTTTCTGTCAAAAATGACACTTTAGTGGCAAGCTTTTATAGCTGACTGTACTTTTCTTTGGATACCCATCAAATGCTCACTGAGACGATTCTAAAGAGTCCAAGCTCGGTAGGATGGCCTTTTCTATTATAGAGTTCCTATGGCCACCTTCCGGCTCCATCATCAGATCCGCCCCATGGTACCACGTCATTGTATTGTCATCAAAGTTAAGTAAGTATGCAAAACTTCAGCTCAATCGGTTGACGATATCTGCGTCAAATTTGAGTTGCAAGATTTCACCCGAACAAACATACATTAAACATACAATGCAAGTTAATAAAAGCTTGTAAAAATACTGGATCTATTTAAGTGTTACGGGCCGGCAGTATGTCTCTTAATTTCCCACACATTAACATAAAGAAGCAAGATGATGATGATGATTTAACTACGAACCGTATTTTCATTTAACGGGTCGCGAGAGGAAATGAGAACAACATCTACGACCGATTTGGTTCACCAGACTCGACAAGTTAATAATCGCAAATGAAAAGTGACAAATCGCCAATTGCAAACCAATTTATAAATGTAAATCTATCAAAACTTGTTTTATAATATCCGTATCGTTCACACGTTAAACTGATAAAGGTATGGCCAATGTGAAGATGAGCTGATGTTTGTACACCTTCACCCTGATCCATAACACGAAGTTCGTCACTTAGGCCACTGGTACTGGCCCGCGTCACCGAGCATTTGCCGTCCCCTAGTAATAAATTAAGTGATAAGATACAATTTCTCTTTCATCACTCGTGCAAAAATTATATTTACACCCGTCACCTTCTCGCACTGAATCTTACTTTGTCATAATAAATGCTTTAAACACTTGCGACTTCATTAGCGTCAATAGAGTAACAAGGGAATCGGAGTGTCATGATCATGATAGGCCACTGGGAACAAACGGTTCGTCGGAACCAAACCGACCAATCATAGCAGTGATGACGTCAGCCACGTGTCGCCCCCTGTGCCGCAACGACGAACTATAATTTTATGCTATGACTTTTACTACAATAACTATCTACTGTAATTGTCATCAATTTCACAAGGTTATGACATTTTATTGCAGTCATTTGGCTAATACTTTATTCCTCTCAAGGCATAGATAAGAACCAATATTTCTCAACGGGAAGACACCGACTTTATGCAAAAAAGTACTTTACATTGTATGTGTACTGATAATACTGATATATACGAGTATGTATAAGGTATACCATCATAAGACCCGTACCTCTTGAGGGAAATTGTCACATGAGACATGACCAACAAGTCTCAAAGGTGGGAGTAAACTAGGAATACGTCAAGCAGGGACATGTTAAAAGGCAAATTATATAAAGGCACACAAATAGGTCAAATACTACTTACTTACTCGTTACTACCACATCATTAGCACCGTCTTTAAAAGAGACCACGCCAGAACTGATGCTAAATATAATCATTATGAATAAATTGAATGTGTGTGTGCCTGTGTGCCACCGGCAGGTAATATTCTATATCACTAATAATTAATTTCTTCGAAGTCTTATAACACTATTATTATAAAACCCATGGCGCAACAAGGGTTAGGGTTTAATTTAGTCTGAATTTAATGCAATATTAAGTACTATTAAGGAAAACTTCTTTAAAAGATAATAGTTCTAACGTCTTCCCGTATTTCCTCAATTTCTCAAATGTCAACTGAAGGGGGACTCTTATAAGGGTAGTTCGCATCTGTATCTGTGTTATTGGTTTGTGTACAACAATAAAGTTGTGCTATAATAATAACATCAACCCCTAATGTACAAATACCAACTCTGCTTTAAGGACATATCTACATTAAGAACGGAAGTAATAGCTCGAGTTCTAAATCCGAAACCCGAATTTCGAAGTCGAAACTCGGAACTCCGATTCATAACCCGAAACTCGAAACTCAAAATATGAACCTCCAAATTCGGAACCAGATACTTGAAATTCGAAGTTAAATTCATTCACGAAACTAACTCCGACCTTGCCATTCGGAGTATAAAACATGAAACTCGAAATTAGATACTCGAAATTCGAGACACGAAACAAATTTAAAAATGAGGACACTAAAAGTAAGGTAGATTAAGTAACATTAAGATTCGTTAGTTGAAACTGATGATAGGGTCGATGATCGCGACTAAGGGGTCGGTCATCGCTACCTTTGAATTCCCCACTTTGGTCCGTGTATCTCGTTAGAAAATTATTAACTGAACCAGCTGAGCCGAGTGAACCAGGCGTTTTGCCACAACATTCATACCGATATCTTATTAAGCACAATCGCATCAACTTTTCTATGGGATGGAAATCTCACCGAGGCATCGATATTAGGTTTCCTCAACGCATTGAGCAACTACGAAAATTAAGACGTCATACCTACTTATATTCAATTACAATTCACTATATTTTTTACCAGATTCTATTCTCGGGCCGCTTTTATTTTCAATATACCGATGAATATCGCGAGAACCTCCTTTTGCGAGGAGAATTGAGTATATATGCAGATGACACTTGTATATTTTACTCCGAATACTATAAATGAACTGAAAACGACACTGGAAGCACGAAATGATCTCAATGTACTACACGTCTGGGTTAACCAATAACCTACCCTCTATAAACGTGCTCAAGAGTTCCAGACAAGCTACCAATATTCAAACTCTAATTCACTCAAAGGTAAGGAAATAAATACCGGAATGCCATTCGTATTTAATAAAATGCGAATAAAGAATCACCCGAGAAGAAGTACCTACTTATTTAGGAATATTGCTGGATAGTGAATTAGAATGGAGACTAAGTATATCGAAACTATCATCGTCACGTGGATGTCTGTATAACACTGCGCAATGTTTGTTCGCCAAATGACATATACATTCATAACAGTCTTGTAAAAGTCTCATCTTAACCGCCTTGCAGAGCCTTTCACAATTCGGACAAGAATAGTTGACAGAGTCGCTGTCGCCGGACATGGCGAGGAAGTCTATATACATATGGGGTAGAGGTAGTGCTAATAAAACAACGCTCAGAAATCTACAAATTGCTCAAAATAAACTATAACCCATATTACACAAATACAGTTTAAAACCAAATCGAAATGGGAATACAATTACGTAACGCTAACAATCTGTCCCTTCAACCAGCAGCGTACAAGATTTGACCAGAAACACAGGACTTTAAAGCAGCACTTTATTCTATTCTCCCGCCGATTACCGTAGCAAATCTTAGAATGTAAAATCTTTAATGTATGAAAACTAAGACACTATGTAATATATTAGTAACGTTTATCCGGCACTAGGAATTCGGTATTGTAGACAAAGGATATAATGTCTTTTAAGTAGGTACACGAAGACTTGTAAATGTAAATGAGGGAATTTAGGTTTTCACCATACACATAAATCTCTGCTTACCCAGAATTTACTTTGCTTACTTATTGTTATGTCCCATTTTTCAATAATGTTGTGGTACCAAAGTGTTGATATTGATGGTACTTATATTAAATTGACATTAAATTAACTATAGGCATACTCTCCTTTGAGAAAAGTAAAAGTCTTTAACTATAGTATATCTTGTAGCTATCAAACCGTCTCATAGGAGTCATAGGAAAGTTGTTGTTACATGGACAGGAAAAGGACATTTTCAAATCTATCTTCCATCTAGGAAATTTATAATTTGAATCTTTAAAGGAACTTTAATATTAAGTAGTATTATAATTATTAAATAACATTAAAGCGGCATCAAAATAGGAAAGTAAGTCACTGACCTACATTAAGTATATGCCTCAGATGTTATATAAACTTACTTAACTTACTTAAACTTAACTTCTATGTAAGTGCATATACGGTATAACACACCGCTATGGTCAAATGAACCTAATGACGGAATAACGGAACATAATGTTTAAACTTGGTAAATACTCCTTATAGTATTTATAATATTCATATATTGTCCTTTAATTGAAATTAAGTCATCGATCTAACTAAGAAATAAAATAAGTCTATTGTGAATTTATGAAAACGTAATCACATTCGCTACCGCGTAGCACTACGGGCTACGCTCGTAGCCGATAACATGGGAAATAACCGTACGTATCGAAAACTTACTACGAGCAGAGCGCCCGGCTACCGGGTTGTTGGTGTCGAAAGTGTTAACCGGAACTATCCGCTATGATACACGGTAACACGATTCTTCATGTGGGCGCGTGGGAGTCTTGTTGTTACTTGTTACTTGTTTACTCTAAGGCATCCTTTTATACATAATCACTTCTCACCATCAACTACCTAATTGAAACGAGCCAAGAATCATGCCGTGTTCAATGTTGTATGAAACCATCTTATTAAAAATACACGCATTCCGAGGTTTCGCGACTCGCGACTACATATAGTAGCTCAATCTTATCTAGAAGTTCCTATAGGACTTCATCGTTGGACAAAGGCACGTCCAAGTTTCTCAATTTGCTGTTTGCTACTGTTTATTTGAAGGGTAGGCTACGTTTTACGCATTCGTATTTTATTCGTTGAGTTTCAATAAGTACCTACATTATATGGGCCGAAAAATCTATTATTTTATGTGTCATAACTCCATTAGACTATGCTAACTCGATTAGTGATCCTAGTAACACGCTAAATAAGGAAACGTATGCATTGCATTGCTGAATTATACTCAATGTGGGCCTAAGATCATTCATCCCAGCACATTAACCACCATTGTCGCCGCCTCTCCCCTCGCCGCCTTCGGTATATACACAAGACCGATAAAGGGGGGAAACGGTGACATACGTATATATGTATATTCAGAATGCATCGCATACCTTTCATATCCAGTTAGAGGTTCCCTGTGTTCTGCCTATTTCCTACGGGTCAGAGGAACCGTCACTCTGCTTCGCGGGCGTTAGCTTGGCGGCTGTAACCGGCATATAACGATCTGTGGGAAAAATAGCTCTATGAACATGGCTTCTCTACACAATCAACCTCTCACACTCAACTTGATATAATTACTGTACTCGGTAACTTGGGGTGACACATCTCGCAGGGTCGGAGGAGGAGTCCAGCTCAAACTTATGTAATTAGAGATATTCGCCGTCCGAAACAGGAGTACCTCTACCTTCTATGAGAATGCGTGCCATGTCGAGCTAGTCGACTTAGGGGCCACCACATCTCAACACAGATATCCGTGTGCCTCTGCGAGATTGCGCGGTACGATAGTAGCGCATCTCGTATGGAGTACCTTTCCGCCCTTATGATAACGAGATGGTTTCTTACTATAACAACTTTAACAGCCTCCATGGCGCACCCGCCATGGCAAGCTAGTCGACTTAGGGGCCATCACATCTCAACACAGATATCCGTGTGCCTCTGCGAGATTGCGCGGTACGATAGTAGCGCATCTCGTATGGAGTACCTTTCCGCCCTTATGATAACGAGATGGTTTCTTACTATAACAACTTTAACAGCCTCCATGGCGCACCCGCCATGGCAAGCTAAAATCATTACAAAGTCAACTGTACAGAGAATCCATAAACCACTGTGAGCTTTCACCAAGAGAATTAAAATCACTTAGCTTTAGATAACTCCGGATAGCTTCAGACTCTTCACCTTCAATCACACTATCACTACTTTAAGAACTTGCATGCTTTCGCGCCACATTGGAACTGACTAGTCTACTTAACGGAAACTGATTTGATTTACTCCCTACGGCCCCCTCCAGGTGGCGCTGTTCAGTGTTGCTGTAGGGAAAGGATATTTGAGTGTCAGGTTTTCGCGTCCGTCGCGACACAGACCTCCCGATCCTACCCGATCCGATCCTACTTATCGGATAATGTGTAGCCTATTCTAAGTGTGTAGCGTAATTGTTAGGAAATCGGATAATGTGTAGTGCAATAGTTAGGACCTAAAACACTACACATTATCCGATTTCTTCCGATAAATCGGATCGGATTGGAAGGTCTGGAGCGGGTTTAATGCCGTTCTTAACTTTATTGTTAGTTGTGATAGAACTGCCTCACATCGCTGATTCTCATCAAATGTGTGTACAACTGGTAGAAAAATCGGGAAATCTGACGTTTGATTTCATTCGATGTTGACACCGTTCTTTCATTCGTTCGATTCGGTCAATGTATCACCACTTCCCCCCGCTCAAGTACCCCTCCGACATCCATTTCCACGACGAAAGTTTAGGTTCAAAGTCTGGCCTAAAATTATTTAAGTCATTTAGTTTTGTTATTTTATTGGTTAAGTTAGGTAGCCCCAATATGGCCAATCATAAATTACTTAGTGCCCTTAAGATCCTGAAAAATAGAAGCGATGTTAAGTTTCTTGCAGGTAAGATGAGGTTTTTTACTTTAAAACTTTTCGGGTGCCAACGTAATTTGAAGACTTATTTAAGTTGTTATGGAAAATTTCAATTAAAATTTGTATTTACTGCTTTATTTAGGATTCCAAAGTCGAAACTATGCAGCGGCTGGAACTAATCTTGTGCACACAAAGTGCAAAATCGTCAACGGCGTGTATGTCGTGACATTGGATTCCCCTAATGTTAAGGTCGGTAGAAAATTATAAGTTACAAAATTGTATATAACTTAATTCGTTTTTGTTATTACATTAAGATTTAAAGAACACAATAATTCATAAACCATAAACTCACTATGTTAACATTAATGAAAACATCTACCTAACTAAAACATTCGACGAATTTTTGAGTCAGTTCAGAAGCTATTGGTTTCTTGGGAATGCTTTTGTTTAGCTTGCCCCGTTTTTCGTTTTTTTTTTCTAGATTCCTAATTGAAATGCTGCCAGTTTCAAGTGCTTAAAACATGTTGTTTATTTTTGAAAGAGCTTATTTGTTTGTAGGTAAACTCCCTTAACACGGAGGTGATGGATGAAGTAACAAAAATCATAAATGAAGTTGAGTCAAATCCGTCCATTGAAGCTGCTGTGTTCATATCCGGCAAGCCTGGAGTTTTCATTGCCGGTGCTGACATTTCTATGATTGAAGCTTGCAAAACAAAAGAAGAAGTTGTCACTTTATCAAAAAGAGGTAACTATCAACTTATATTATACAACTAAATTAAGTGTTGTAATTATTTTCTTTATGTAATCATATTGATAAAAGTCCAACAAATGTAGGAAGCCCAGCATGACCCAGTATTCATTTGATTCCATAACACTATGGCTTGAAGCCAAAACTTGTGCATGCATGTGATGCATACTCATGTCAATAGAAGTTTGGTTATTAGTTCAAGTATATCATTGGTGTTGGTATTAGCTGCAACATGAATGTATCATTTCCATGATTATTAGGTGGGTATATACTGGCAATGTCAAGCTTTCAATTTCATAGCTTAGACAGTATAAAAAGGCTCTTTGTATTGATGATGTTAAACCGATAGGATTTTGTTTTCATGCAATACTTGTTTACTTTGCGTCTAGCATACCCAGTCCCAATCAAATAAATTTAGGGAATTAATTTTTGTTTATTTGCTATTTATACACCCAGAATTCAAAATACCCGAAGTAAGAGAGCTTGTAAGCTTTTTTTTATGATAAGTGATGAATTCAATAAATTCATATGTATAATATTTTTTTGTTTTTAACAGGCCATGAAATATTTAGAAGAATAGAAACTTCCCGCAAGCCTTTTATTGCCGCGATTCAGGGCAGCTGTCTTGGAGGCGGGCTTGAAACTGCACTAGCATGCAAGTACCGCATTGCTGTCAAGGACACAAAGACTGGATTTGGGCTTCCCGAAGTTATGTTAGGACTTCTGCCTGGTGGTGGTGGCACTCAAAGGTATTTATCATTTGCACAGTTCCGAGTCAACCAATATATTGATTTAAAATTACACAACATTTATTTAATTACATTGATGTTTCAAATGTGATGTTACACATTCATGCTCTCAATATCAACCCCTTATTTCCATTTGGCTCAGCAGAAACCAGTTGAGAATGTGTTTTGTATTTACACTGTTCTTTGTGTTTTCACTACAGTCTCCAATGTGAATATAGTCGGGCTCTTCCCAGGTGAACGTTTCGCTTCGAGTCCTAATCTTTCAAACAAAGGCCATTGTGTCTATTATCGCAAAACCGCTAGCTACCGAGTTAGCCACGTGCCACTGTAACATTCATATGAAAAACAAACTGTATCGTCATACTATTAAGGCTCAAATTGAATGTCTCTGATATTCTAGATATTACGTTTTGGTAGTGTAGGACGATAGATCACCCCGAAGCAATACGCCACTCACATTATTTGATACTTAGTGTGGTGTTAAAAATGAAACACGGTTATTAATTATATTGTTTTATTAGTAAATGTAATAATTTACAAAGATGCAGCTGCAAGCATTGTTATTTCTTCTTATCTTTAAAATAACGATACTGTAAAATGATGTGATGCCGACGCATGGTGACAATAAAAATGACCTGACCACTATTGTTTTGCATAAATATAATAGGTTTATGGGAAGAGCGGTGTGCAAGATCCTGAATTTTGATGACAAGAACAGTCGCAATTGTTGCATTCTTGAGAATGAGAAGTGGGGCACATTATTTTATCATTTAGCGACCCTAAATCAGGCTTTAGTCGGTTTCTAATATCGTCAGCGTGTGCTTCGTGTTATTTATATAAGTGAACTCTGCTTGTTATTGTTAAAAACTTGACGACCTGCTTACGTGACCCTGGATTTTGATTGCATACTGTTTGGATTTTTGTGCGACAGAGAGATTTGAATAACGACCGCGGCTGTGTTTACGGACTTTGATCAAGCGAAAATGTTCCGGCCATTCCGCCCATGGGAAACCCCAGGGCCATCTTCGGCAAACAGACCTAATCCGAGAAAGAAATAACAATGCTTGCAGCTGCATCTTTGTAAATTATTACATTTACTAATAAAACAATATAATTAATAACCGTGTTTCATTTTTAACACCACACTAAGTATCAAATAATGTGAGTGGCGTATTGCTTCGGGGTGATCTATCGTCCTACACTACCAAAACGTAATATCTAGAATATCAGAGACATTCAATTTGAGCCTTAATAGTATGACGATACAGTTTGTTTTTCATATGAATGTTACAGTGGCACGTGGCTAACTCGGTAGCTAGCGGTTTTGCGATAATAGACACAATGGCCTTTGTTTGAAAGATTAGGACTCGAAGCGAAACGTTCACCTGGGAAGAGCCCGACTATACGCATTTTATGAAACCATCTTCCACATTGGGTTATATAATTTATTTACCTTCTCCTGATAAATAGGAGGTCAATAGCAAATTATTATCTCTGTCATCATTTAAAAACAAATGAATAAACAGTGATATAAGAAATATCACTTACAAATTACATTTTAGTTATTAGACAAATTCAAAATATTTCATCATATTAAAAAAAAACATACTTCATCTTATTTTCTTAATACAGATTACCAGCACTCACTTCCATTCCCACGACTTTGGACCTAGCACTTACAGGAAAAACGGTAAAAGCAGACAAAGCCAAAAAGCTTGGGATTGTTGATTTATTAGTGTCTCCCCTTGGACCTGGTAAGTTATCAAATATAAATTTACTCCTAGCTTTGCCTTGTTAAATATGCACATTTTAGCATTGAAACTATAAGGAGTGAATGAATATTCTAATTATCAGTATTTTTAATGATTGTAATATACTATCTTTAGTACACTTTAGTTACTCACAAAACAACTTTTTTTGGTTAACTATTGAATTAGAAGCTCCTACTACTAGTTAATTCATATCATGAACATTATAGTGGTTGTATATTTGTGCAATTCAAAGATATAATCCTACTCCTTTACTGTCTGAATCAATATGTTAGGTAATAATTAATGTCATATCTTATTTCAGGTCTAGGTCTGCCTGCTGAGAATACAAATAGATATTTAGAAACTGTAGCTATTCAAATTGCAAAAGACATTGCCACAGGCAAGATGAAGGTTGACAGGACTAAGACAGGCGTTGTTGCCAAACTTATTGAAACCGTCATGGGATTAGATTTTGTTAAGAACATGATTTTCAACAAAGCGAAAGAACAAGTAATGAAGGCTTCTCGCGGCCTTTACCCTGCGCCACTTAAGGTAACTTAATTTATTACTAACCAGCATTTAGAAGCAGGACATTGTTTCCAATTTAGCTGGGGTGATAGTGCACGACACCTTGCACTTTTTGACTATGAGCTGAAACTTGGCACAGTTGATCTTTAGGTGGTATTGAGTGAATTCAGACCGGGAGCCATCGAGAGCTACCGCTCGTTTAGTTAACCCTTTGACCGCCAAAGACGGCAAATCACGTCATCGGGAATTCGTGCCACTGACGCCAACGACGCCTATAGACGTCAAAAATTTCAATGGTCAAAAACATGCTAATTCAAACCACTATCTGTGTTTTTCAATCTCTGTTGATTTTGGAGCACTTTTTTTTTTGGTTTGGCGTCGGTGGCACGGTGAATTGCCTTGCCGCTTGGCGCTCAAAGGGTTAAATTCGACCCTGCTGTGCTTTAATTAAAGTAACATTTCTCTAAAACTATACATGATAGAGCACGTGATACATCATTTTCGGATAAATTAAGAATGAGGAATCTATTTTTTGAACTAAAGTAATGCACTTTCTAACAAAAAAATAATTAAAAACTAGAAAAAACTGAAAAACGTAATTTATGTCTATTTATATAATTATCTTTTTTTTTAAGTATAACAGAAATCTTTTTAAGTTTGAAATGTAGATACAAAAGTTTATAGTGAGGAACATTGTCGCCACAAGGAATAAGATGTAATGGCAATGTAAATGGCGACGACGCGTTTGCTCGGTTTGTAGACACCTACACCTGCCTACTGAGTCGGCGGTCCCGGGTTTGAATCCCGGCCGGGGCAAATATTTGTGCAAAATATTTGTTCTTGGGTCATGGATGTTATCTATATATGTATTTATATATTATGTATATCGTCGTCTAGTACATAGTACAAGCTTTGCTTAGTTTGGGACTAGGTCGATTCGTGTATGATTGTCCCTTAATATTTATTTATTTAAATGTTACTAGATTCTGGAGGTGGTCAGAACCGGCGTGGACAAGGGCCGCGCGGCCGGGTACGAGGCCGAGGCGCAGGGGTTCGGGGAGCTCGCCATGACGCCGCAGAGCAAGGGGCTCATCGGCCTGTTCAGGGGACAGACGGAGTGCAAGAAGAACAGATTTGGCAAGTCCAAAGTTGACGTCAAGACTGTAAGTATTCATTAATTAACTTTATTATACGTCTTAACTATAACAGCCAGTTCGTCACAACATTGCTCACAGTAATTCATGAAACTAGATTGGATTACGCACAATAATGTAATTCTAGGAGATAAATGATCCATGTCATGAATTTTAAATATCTCCAAATAAAATGGTTATTGTTTCTGAGATCACAATGTCAGACATGGCGATTCATGAAAGAGGCCTGTGTGAAACAATGGACCTCTTTTGTTAAAAAAAAAATATTTCATATATTCCATTTGGTACTCCCCTACTTGACCTAATAACGCAAGTGCTAATATTATTACACCTATCAACGTTAGCTCGAATTTTCATTAGCCCTAATGTCATTTCACCTAATTTTTATACCCTAATTAGTTGTTAGACCTACTAATTCAATCCATACTAATATTATAAATGCGAAAGTGTGTCTGTCTGTCTGTCTGTTACCTCTTCACGCTTAAACCGCTGAACCAACTTAGATGAAATTTGGTATGGAGATAGTTTGAGACCCGGGAAAGGACATAGGATACTTTTCATCCCGAATAAATTTAGTGTTCCCGTGGGATGAGCGGGTAACACCGCGGGGCACAGCTAGTACTCTAATAATGATTTGTACTAATTGTCAACAATACTAATATGAAATAACCTAATAATTACCACACCTAATGATTATTAGACCTAATCATTACTGACACTAAATGTCAAGAGTACTAAAGATTATTAAACCTATTTTTATGTTAAAACAGAAAATACGGATTTGGACAAATATCAAATTGGCTGAACCCCGAAACCTGTAGGTTAGGTTAGGTTTCTATTGTGACAACGTATAAACAACAACGTCAAAAGATTCCCATGTACATCCTGAGTCTATGGCAATTCCGACTCCACGTGGTCTTGCCTGTCCTACCCTAGTGATATTCCAAAACAGGAGGCGCGGAGGGAGAGCAGCCCTCGCCTCGGTTTATAGATAAATAGGTTTAACAAAATTTAGGTTTTAGCATTGTTAGGTATCATAATATTAGTAGTCTAAAAAAATCGGCTAAGTGCAAATTAGGGCTAGTGGGAATTCGGTATGAAGTAATTAGGTATTATGAAAATTCGGAATCCTGAAATTAGGGCTATTCATTAATTAGGATGAATGAAAATTCGGGTTAGTGATTTTAGGGTTACCAAAATTAGGGCCAATCAAATTAGCATGAAAGTTTTTCGGGCTAACGGAGCCATTTCATATTCTGTTTGTTAAAGTACATGTATTATTTATATAAAATGGCTCTTGTTATTATAGATTGGTGTGCTGGGCGCGGGTCTGATGGGAGCCGGTATCGTGCACGTGTCGATCGACAAGGGCTACCAGGTCGTGATGAAAGACGCCACCAACGCCGGCCTGTACCGCGGCGTGGGGCAGATCCAGACCGGCCTCGGCAATGCTGTCAAGAGGAAGAGGATGTCTGCGTAAGTTCATAGTTAGTTAGTTAGTTAGTTGCGCTGGGCATTTTTCGCAAGTCGACATCCAAACGTGCCTATTTTGCGTGTAAAGGGGGTAGCGCTACTCCAACCACCCCAACTCCTCGACAAACCTTATCAAAGCTTTAATGTTGCTTGTGGCGTCGTGTACGGTACTTGGGGCTCCTAGGTACTTCGTCCTGTATACTTCTACCTGCGTAGGTTCATTTATTATTACAAGAAAATTTCAGAATTATTATGCCAGAAAGTATGGACGTTAGCCGCTGTCTTGTGCCTAATTGTATGTGTTAAACATAATATTGATTTAGATATCTGAAATTTCACATCATCATCCTCCTAGCCTTTGTCCCATATCTTTGTAGAGAGTAAATTCTCAATCGGGGTCGGCTACCTATATCCCAAGATGTGGCATAGGCACTAGTTTTTACGCAAGCGACTGCCATCAGACCTTCCAGCCCAGAGGGGAAACTAGGCCTTATTGGGCTTAGGTGGTTTCCTCACGATGTTTTCCTTCACCGAAAAGCGAGTGGTAAATATCAAATGACATTCCGTACATAAGTTCCGAAAAACTCATTGATACGGGCCGGGTTCGAACCCGCGACCTCCGGATTGAAAGTCGCATGTCCTAACCACTAGGCTACCACCGCTTCTCCACTTCTGAAATTTCACATAAACACACAAAAAAAATGCTGCATCCTAATCATGAACCAGTTGATTATTGAGCACAATTATTCACCGACCTCTAGATTAAATATAACAGTAGGTACACTTATTTTAATTATCTACTTCCAGCATCCAGCGAGACAGAATCCTAGGCAACCTGACGCCAACCCTAGACTACGCTAAGTTCAAGAACGTGGACTGCGTCATCGAGGCAGTGTTCGAGGACATCAACATCAAGCACAAGGTCATCAAGGACCTGGAGGAAGTGGTGCCGCAGCACTGCATCATCGCCACCAATACTAGCGCCATTCCCATTACGAACATCGCGGCTGGAAGCAGCAGGCCTGAGAAGGTTATCGGTATGTCCTTTTATACTCGTCGCCCCCTTATAGTGCCAGCTGTGTGTTCTTGCCTGTCTAGCACAACTATCCTTCGCTACTCTGGTCGCGCGACATAGCGCTACCCGTCATTCTCTCAGATTACTGCACAGAAAGAGACGGGTAATTATCTCGCGCGAGAAATAGTCGCTTATGATAGTTATGCTAGAGGTGTTGGCGAGGTAAGGGAAAACATCCCGTCCCTTTCGAACCCAATTAGTAAAATAAGGATGGCCTGCATAGGTCGCACGGTCTGAGCAAGTTATTAGTAGGTGTATACTCCAGGACACGCATGCAATACCCACTCGTTTTGTCGTGCACAAATGGAACTGGTGAATCGAACTTCTGTTTTGTCAGACAAAACAGATACGTCAACTCAAAAAAACATAATTCAGCAGTTAAGCCCGTTCATGAACACAGAAGCCATGTTTAAAAAAAATTACTTCCCGGCCTAGGCCTTCAATTTTGTATGAAATTCCTTTACAGTTCTGTCGAATTGTTTCGCCCGAAACGTGACACTTCGAACCCTGTTCTAACGCACGTTACGACGATATTTCATTGCATGTTTGAGAAAATTATATTTGTTTTTAATTTTAATGTAAACATGGCGTCTGTGTGTATGAACAGCTGATATTTTTTTTTTCTAGTAGCTACCCATTCAGCCATCGGACCAACAATATCCGTGTTAATGCCTAGTACACACGAACTGAAAATACCGTCTATACGTAAGTCACCAGAGACCATAGACAATATAAAAAATCCTCTGCCTTTATTTTACTTATTATAGAAACTAAGATTCTTATTATCAGGTTGTGTATAATGGCCCTAATATTCGCACACTACACACGTGGACTTATTAAAGAAAAAAAATATAGAGGGATTGGAGGGAAAATTAAAAATACTTTTTTTAAACATGGCGTCTGTGTTCATGAACTGGCTGAACAGCTGAATTATGTTTTTTGAGTGGTGTATTTTTTTATTTCATTGCATATGTTTGAGAAAAGCTCTATACATGCCTTAGCCGTGAAAAGGGCTTGCCGGCTTCGTATACCTACTCAGCCCTTATTTCCCGGCGTCTGCAGTACTATTACTACCACTTATCCATTCCAGGCATGCACTACTTCTCCCCGGTGGACAAGATGCAGCTGCTGGAGATCATCACGCACCCCGGCACCAGCCGGGACACGTCCGCGGCCGCCGTCGCCATCGGGCTGCGGCAGGGCAAGGTTTGACGACGCGTTTGGCTCGGTTGGTAGACACCCTGCCTACTGAGTCGGCGGTCCCGGGTTCGAATCCCGGCCGGGGCAAATATTTGTGCAAAATAGTTCTTGGGTCATGGATGTTATCTATATATGTATTTATATATTATGTATATCGTCGTCTAGTACCCATAGTACAAGCTTTGCTTAGTTTGGGACTAGGTCGATTTGTGTATGATTGTCCCTTAATATTTATTTATTTATATTTATTAAGGTCGTCATCACCGTCGGCGACGGGCCCGGCTTCTACACCACGCGCATCCTCTCCACCATGCTGAGCGAGGCTATCCGGTAAGGCTACAACACAGACAACCCCCACTAGACGGACCATGTTCCGGTAAGGCTACAACCCCCACTAGACGGACCATGTTCCGGTAAGGCTACAACCCCCACTAGACGGACCATGTTCCGGTAAGGCTACAACCCCCACTAGACGTACCATGTTCCGGTAAGGCTACAACCCCCACTAGACGGAGCATGTAAGGCGACCCGCGCGCACCAACGATATGGTACGGCAGAACATTAAAGTATCAACACGGCGGCCACTTTAGTTGCGTCCTTGTTTATGATCCATACGTACGTCAACGAAAAAAGAAATTAAATAAATAACATGGTAAATTGTAGTGTTAAGTGGTGTAGAGAGACCTCATAAACATGGACGCAACTAAACGGTGGCCGCCGTGTTGATACTTTAATGTTCTGCCGTACCATATCGTTGGTGCGCGCGGGTCGCCTTACATGTGCCTTACATGCTCCGTATGCTGTCTGTGGGCAACAACCACTAGAACAAGGTCCTTGTGGGACTGTAGGACTAGAGCCAGCAGTTACTTATTATTGTAAGTTTATAGATGACTCTGAATCATTTGAAGCATATAACTGCCACTAAACCTTGTATGTATACTAGACTATACTAGACTATGTGGTACAGAGCGAGAAAGGGGACGGCCTGAAAACCAGCGCTGCGCAGACGCCTGGCTATCGCAGCACATGCTGAGTCCGCTCCTTTTGTCACACGGAATAATTTGGGTGGGCAATGTACAAAGCTGTTCTTGCTTATTCCATGTACCTATTTTATTTTTTGGTGTAGCAATAAATGTTTCTCTCTTTAACCCTTTGACCGCCAAAGACGGTAAATCACGTCATCGGGAATTCGTGCCACTGACGCCAACGACGCCTATTGACGTCAGAAATTTCAATGGTCAAAAACATGGTAATTCAAACCACTATCTGTGTTTTTCAATCTCTGTTGATTTTGGAGCACTTTTTTTTTTGTTTGGCGTCAGTGGCACGGTGAATTGCTTTGCCCCTTGGCGCTCGAAAGGTTAATACTTTTTTTAATTTCCAGACTACTCCAAGAAGGAGTGGACCCGAAGGCACTGGACGACATGACTAAACAGTTCGGTTTCCCTGTGGGCGCGGCGACGCTGGCCGACGAAGTCGGTATCGACGTCGGCTCTCATATTGCGGCAGATCTCGCTAAGGTACGTATTATTAATTCTGGTGGTCGAGTGGCCTTTAATAAAGCCAAAATGAGTGAGTTAAAAACACCTTAATTTTAGTTTAAATTATCTAAATTTCGAGGCATGATTATTTATAGTTATACCCATTACCAAAATATTAGAAAATATTGAAGTTTAGTCTCTGAGAAAACATACTTTCTTAGTAAAAACATGGGCTTCAGGATTTGCGCTGTTTGTCAGACAGTAACAGTTTTTCTAACCAAATATTTTTTTATATTCTTCAGGCATTCGGTGACCGCATCAGTGGCGGCAACATTAACATTATGCAAGACTTGGTGAAGGCCGGATTTATGGGACGTAAATCTAGTAAAGGCTTCTACGTTTACGAGAAGGGCTCCAAGAGCAAGGAAATCAATCAAGATGCCATTGCCCTGGTCAAGAAATACTCTCTGTCGCCGCTCGGACCCAACACTGTTGAGGATCAGCAGTTAAGAATGGTGTCAAGGTAGCTATGACTATTATTTCATATTTAATTATTTATATTTATTTTAAGACTTAAGTCCAAAGTCTTCGACCAGTGCGTCCTTCCGGTCCTTATTTATGGGGCCGAGACGTGGACACTAACAAAAGGCCTCGTCCACAAATTCCAAGTTGCTCAGCGAGCTATGGAGAGGGCTATGCTCGGAGTTTCTCTGCAGGACAAAATCCAGAACCAGGAGATCCGACGGAGAACCAAAGTGACTGACATAGTCCTAAAGATATGCAAGTTGAAGTGGCAGTGGGCGGGGCATATTTGTCGTAGAGCCGGTGGTCGATGGGGCAGACGAGTTGTAGAGTGGAGACCACGAACGACACGCCCTGTAGGACGGCCTCCCGCCAGGTGGACCGACGAACTAAAAAGAGTGGCGGGAAGCGGTTGGATGCGGAAAGCTGAGGACCGGGTATGGTGGCGCGAATTGGGGAAGGCCTATGTCCAGCAGTGGACGACTCCAGGCTGATGATGATGATGATGATTTATTTTAAATTCATTTTTCCGAAGTATCTCCAATGTATCTTTTTACAATACACACACACAAAATAACTGTGTAAACTTTTTGACAGATTCGTGAATGAGGCTGTATTATCTTTGGAAGAGAAGATCTTGCATAGCCCTCTGGAAGGAGATGTTGGTGCCGTTTTCGGACTTGGCTTCCCGCCATTCACTGGAGGACCTTTCAGGTACGTTGACCTATTACCTTATTGCTAAATGCCCTTGCGTTTATACTTCGGCTCAGTCTGTGGCTCAGTAAAGACCATTTGTAGCCTGCTTCACCGTTGAACTAAATCCGATAAATTAATCACAAATTACAGTACACACTCTGGTTCAGCGTAGTCATTACCAAATTCCTTCCTTCAGGGCTGACATAACATACACAATATATTTTTATCTTCCGAGCCTCTTTACCACATATTCTACATATACATAACCACAAAAACAAGTTCCCTCTAAAGCAAACGCTTTCTCTGTTCTTCTCAAGGAGAGAATTGTGTATCTAAGAATACTAAAGGCATTTTCCTTTAAGAAACTCGCTTCTTCTCTCGGAGATAGCTTCTTCTTCGATATGCAATCCTCGGCTTGTTGCCGGTTTTATCTTTATTAAAACTGGACACTGTTCACAGATGGGTCGACCAATTCGGAGCTGACAAATTGGTAAAGAAGATGGAAGAATACCAAGTACACTATGGAGCGCCATTCAAGCCCGCCCAAACCCTTATCGACATGGCCAAAGATCCCAGCAAGAAATTCCACAAGTAAACACTGCCAATAACATTGTACAGGATTAGAATTACCTCAGAGATTTTGTGTTCATGACAGACGAAATCACGAATGGTCGAGAATATTTGTAATAACAATTGATTGATAGATAATTAGGTAACTTAGTTTTGTATAAGTGAAACCCAGATTTTTGATCTTTATTAGATATTTATTTTCAATATTAATTTATCACTGATTAAAATTATGTTCCAAAAGCAAGATTTTATCTTTCCAGTAATTCATAACACAATTACTTGGTGAATCTATATTATTGCATGATCGTTGTATCGTAATAAATTATTTAATTTTACATATGCCAATTATTATTATTTCTCATCCATATATAACTAATACCCATTATTTAGATCATTCGCCGATCTAGCACTAGCCTACAGTATAATATGTAAAAAAAATATCAGAATGGAAATTAGTGCTTAACCCTTTGACCGCCAAAGACGGCAAATCACGTCATCGGGAATTCGTGCTACTGACGCCAACGACGCCTATTGACGTCAAAAATTTCTGTTGGGGTTGTTTCCAATAAAACTTGTAGATATATACTTAGAATTTAATGTCTTTCTACAATGAGTTGTAATAGTTTAACAATAGGTTCTGTGGCGTATGATGTAATTTTTGAAAGGACGTATGTACGTGCAAGCGCCTCAGTGTCGTAAGCCATCTGATCGCGCAGCACTCGCCGCGGCCGGCCCAGCGGTGGGGGACGGTGCCGGTGGTTCTCGAACATGCCCCCCAGCGTTGAAAGGCTTGTCTTTCAACCCTTCTTCCTCAGTGGTAGGTAAAGGGCAGATGCGGTTGAAGCCTCGTCGTATAACGCCTCTTGCCGTTTTTATGTCAGCAACCCTTGTGACTCCGTCAGTTCCTGGATAAGTCTCGACAATGCGTCCCAGACGCCATTGCATGGGCGGTAGACCATCGCCCTTGATGAGTACTAGAGCTCCCTTTTGCAGCAGCGGACCCCTCGAAGTACGCCATTTGGTGCGTTGTTGAAGCTCCGCAATGTATTCTTTGTGCCACCTGGCCCAGAAGTGCTGGCGCAGTTGTTCGAGTCTCTCAAAGCGTGTGAGCCGATTTTGGTTAATGTCGACCAGCGAAGGTGTTGGCAAAGCAGTCATAGGTCGTCCTACCAAAAAGTGCCCTGGTGTCAATGGTGTCAAGTCATGTGGGTCAGATGAAAGAGGTGTTAGGGGGCGTGAATTTAAAATTGCCTCGATTTGAACTAAAACTGTATAAAGATCTTCGAAGACTAAATGAGCGTTGCCTAACACGCGATTTAAGTGTGATTTTAAACATTTAATGTTTGCTTCCCACAAGCCCGCCATATGTGCAGCATAAGCTGGTATGAACTTAAAATCTATACTTTGATTAGACATTTCATCAATTATGGAACTTGAATTATCTTTAAGGAACTTATAAAGTTCATTTTTTCCGCCCACAAATTGGGTCCCGTTGTCGGAAAATAAAGTAGCTGGTTTGGAACGTCTAGCAATGAAACGACGCAACGTTGCTAGGAAAGAATCTTTGCAAAGCGAGCTTACAAGCTCGAGATGGACGCATTTTGTGGCGAAACAGATAAATATAGCTATATAAACTTTTTCTACCCTACTACCACGACCTCTTTTATTAAGTGCCAATAAAGGACCTGCGTAATCCATTCCGGTGGTGTGAAAGGGATAGCCAGGTTGAAGGCGCTGCTCAGGTAAATTACCCATGATAGGTCTTGCTATTTGTGCGTTAAGACGAAAGCAGCGTTGGCATTTATGTACCGTAAACCGAGACAGATTGCGCCCTCCGATGGGCCAGAACTCTTCACGAATAGAAGAGAGCAAAAGCTGAGGTCCAGCATGCATCAAACGTAAATGTTCCGCTCGAAATATAAGTTTGGTTAAGCCATGTTTGGATGTAAGTAGAAGTGGATGCTTCTTGTCAAACGTGAAATTACCGTTCTTAATCCTACCTCCTACTCTCATAAGGCCCTTTTCATCAATAAACGGACTTAATGATAATAGTCTATTTTTTGTTGATAATGATTTACCCTTTGCTAAAGTCTCATACTCATCAAATGATTCCCTTTGCGACAATTTAACTAACGATTCTAACGCTGATTGTTTTTCAGACAAGGAAAGAGGTCCTTGCAATTTATTATTTTTATTTTTGCAATTAGAAATAAGGCGCAGAGCTTAAGCTTTGTTAAATTCGAGAAACGTGAGAATGGGAACAGTTCAACTGGGTCCGCAGCAGTCGTTGCCACATTTGACCTCACTTCTGGCAATTCTGACTGGCTATTGTCAAATGTTTTATTAGGCCATGACTCCTCATGATCCAGCAAGAACTTCGGCCCATTGAACCAAATATCTAACTTGTCGAGTTGTGCGTTAGTAACGCCTCTACTCAATAAATCAGCAGGATTGGACGTTGTAGGAACGTGGCGCCAGAAATGTGACTTTGTCAGCTCTTGGATGTCGGCTACTCTATTCTTAACAAATGGCTTTAACTTATTGGGTGGCGTTTTGAGCCATCCTAAAACAACTGATGAGTCAGTCCAAAGGAAACAACAATCTACACGTAGCCGAGTAGTCTGCAATACCTTCTCTAAGAGCCTAGCAGCTACCAATGCTCCGCAGAGTTCAAGACGCGGGATCGAGAGTGCCTTTATTGGTGCCACGCGTGTTTTGGAACACAAAAGACGAACTCGTATGTTGCCACGTGAATCCGCAGATCTAACGTAGGCACAGGCGCCGTAAGCGTCTTTGGAGGAGTCGCAAAAGACATGGAATTGTATGTTCACTGGATTATGGCATACAACGTGTCGAGGAATTTTGAGACATTGCAAGTGTCTTAGCTCAGTGACAAAACTGGCCCACAATTTTACAATATCTTCAGGCAAAGGACTATCCCAATCCAGTTTGTGCAGCCAAAGTTTCTGCAGGATGATTTTACCGACAATTATGAAAATGCTTAAGATACCGAGTGGGTCAAAAATTTGAGAAATGGTAGACAGAATCGTCCTCTTCGTCACATTGACACTGGGATCTGTTTTAATGTCAAATTGAAGTACGTCATCTGACGGTGACCATTTCAAGCCTAAAGTCTTGGACTGTTCATGCTCGCTCAAATCGACGATGGGTGAACTATTTGACGCATCCGAATCATCGCTACAAGTAGGCAAATTAGATCGAAATTTTCTTAAATTAAAGCAGCCTGATCTAAGTTCTCTTGAAATTTGAGCACGAAGCGCCATGAGACTTTCAGGTGTTTCAAGCCCCGTCAACAAGTCGTCAACGTAACAATCTTCACTAATGACCTTGCGCACCAGATCGTTGTCACATTCGTCCGCAATTTGCTTAAGGCAACGTATGGACAAAAAAGGCGCGGAGGCTGTGCCGTACGTCACGGTTTTTAATGCATAAGTATCGAGCTGCTTGGAAGGGTCATCACGCCAAACTATTTGCTGTAGGTGACGTTGATTTTCATTAACGAGTACCTGCCTGTACATCTTTTCGATGTCACCTGCCATCACGTAACGATGTTGCCGAAATCGCAGAAGTATAGAGAATAAATCGCTTTGTATCGTTGGCCCCACCATTTGAAGATCGTTACACGATAGACCAGAACTAGTAGGAGAGCTTGCATTAAATACAACTCGAAGCTTTGTAGTTGTACTCTGATCACGCAACACGCCGTGATGTGGCATAAAATATGAATTGTCACGAGGATTATTTATGTCACTTAATTCCATGTGACCTAATGATAAATACTCCTTCATGAAATTTACGTACATGACTTTTAAAGCAGGTTGTTTTTCAAGCCGGCGTTCTAATGCTAAAAAACACGCCTTAGCTCGTTCTAATGAGTCGCCAAGCTCTGTCTCATCGTCTTTAAGAGGAATACCTACTGAGAATCTACCATTTTCTTTACGTAACATATTTTGTATAAAGTGTTGTTCGCACAACTCCTCCTCAGCAGTATATGTGTGCTCCTTAATGGTTGGAACCTCCTCAATAGTCCAGAACTTGGCTAATTGATCCTGAATCTCATCAAATTTTGTGAAATTGCATGAGATTTTATTTGACGTTTGCTGCCCAGTGGGTCCCGATACGATGTATCCGAATTTAGTCTCCTGTAACACTGGACAATTATTGCCTAGTTTTATTTTGTTTGGACATAACAGATCCCAAAATATGTCTGCGCCAAGCAGTATGTCGTAACTTGACGGATTAAAGTATTCTGGGTCTGCGAGTTGAATACCCGAAGGAATATTTAATGTGCCTACATTAAAGACTTCATTGTTAGTTGAAGTTATGTTTGGCAACACTAATAATGTAATGTTTGTTGTAAATGAATTTATTCTGGACTGTATTATTGCATCGCATCGTTTATTAATGGTCGAGACCTGGTTATTAATGCCAACCACCGTAGACGTGGTATTCTGAGATTTTATACCTAACCTTTGAAGAAGTGACTCTGTCATGAAAGAAGCCTGACTACCAGAGTCTAAAATTGCCTTGACTTCATGAGGTCTATTATGAACGTCTAGTATCTGAATTAATGCTGTAGCAAGAAGAACCCGACCTGAACGCTTATCAATCGCTGACATGTTAATGAAAGTGTCAGTATTCGAATCTGACGCGGATTGGTCAACAGTAGGCGTAGTGGTCGCGAGCGCAGCCGATATGCTCGATGTCGCCGCGTCCTTTGTACCACCGGTGCAGCTAAGGTCCCTGTGTAATAAAGTGTTGTGCTTGCCGCCGCACTGCCTGCAGGGCCCCAGTCTGCACACACGCGCGGTATGCCCTGCTCGGAGACAATTGTTGCATAATTTCATTCGCCCTACAAACTGTTCTCTAGCGCCAATACCCAATTGTAAGAATTGATTACATAAGTACAGGGGATGTTCGGCTTTGCAAAGAGGACATTTATATTGTTTGTATACAGGTTGCACAACAGTAGCCAAACCGCGAACATGTCTATTAGTAGCCTTCGATATTGATTCGTGTTTGTTGTTGTTTGTATTGTTACTTAATTCGATGGTCTCTAATACGTCTGCCCTATTCTTAAGGAAATCTGTAAATATTTTTAATGTTAGTTTTTCATGTGTAACTTTGTGCTGTTCCCATTCACGAAGTGTGCGAGCGTCCAATTTTGTGCATATAATGTATATAATTAAAGTGTCCCAACTGTCTGTCGGTTCACCTAAAATCTGTAACGCACGAAGATTTTTATTACACGCATCTAAAACCCTACGGATGGACGAAGCCGATTACCGTTTAATCGCCTCTTCGTCAAAAATCGCCTTAACGTGATTGTGCACCAATAACCTCGTGTTATCAAACCGTTCGCATAACGACTTCCACGCTAAAGCATAGTTGGATGCAGAAAACTCTAAAGCACGAATTATCTGAGCAGCGCCTCCTTCCAAGGAAGCCCGTAAATAATGGAATTTTTGAATGTCACTAATAGTCTTGTTTGTATGAATGAGAGACGAGAAAACGTCGCGGAATTCCAACCAACCCTCAAAATCACCGCTGTATTTAGGAATCTGAAGAGTAGGTAATTTAATGCCAGCAAAGCCTTTCTTTACCTGTTTCACCGACTCAATGTCGTCGTTCTCGCTAGCCGACGAAAAGGAAGTATCAGACGCATTACGTTTACTAGACTTCATTGTGGTTTTATATGAACTACATATCTCTTGTGCCCTAGCCAGAACGGCAAAATATTGTGATTCAAAATCTGACCTTTGTCCCGCATACGTCTGAGTATCCTCCTCGGAGACAGCCAAACATTCGATATTCGTCTGCACTTCCTCGAACTCCGCAAACATCGCTTCAATGTTAGTCATACGCAGTTTTAATTCCAAAACTTCAACTTGACTGCAACACACAACATCGTTAAAAGAATCCACATAAGTTTGAAATTTAGTTAAACGACCTTTATAAGTCCCCCGTTTCTTTACAAGTTCGTTTATCCTGGCCATTATAAAATTATAAATTTAAATTATCAAACAATAAATTATTAATTGCAATATTCAAATTATCGATCAAATAACTATTAATTGCAAGATATTTACAACGACTATAAGTTCCAATAGCAAGTAAATATTTAAGTTTTAATTAATTAATTAAGAATATATAAATACTCATTCAATTATTTATGTGAAGTGTATTATACCAGCATACGCTTACACGGAAGTATTATAATTTATTTGTTTTAATTCGCACCAGTCGAATTAAACAAACTAACCATTTAATACGATATCACAATAATATAAATTCGAACTCAATTATATATCAATAACTACTAAATCGATGTAGCAAACGAACTAATGGGGCATTTACTGTAATAAAGAATATAACATTACATTCGAGCATTAAATAATTAAGATAATCGGAAAAGAAACGGGTATATAAAACACAGTCGACTAGTTTCTAAGTACCTACTCGCTGCCTTTTGTCTACGCTTATCGCTATCTGCAGCGCTCGGTACTTGCTAACGCTCACTAGATAGTTACAAATAATATAATGATTTTAACTCGAAGTTTTTATGAAAACTAACTGATCTATAATGCGGTTTTTTGTTCTATTCGCTAAAATAGGATGTAAACTACACTTTTGTTAATAAATTACATATAAAAAGTCGATAGTTTAGGCACAAAGTTACTATAAAGGGCAAACAAAATGGATCGGACTCACTCTGACCGCTTGCTGCTTGCTTAATATCTTTCGTGTTTTTTTTTTTGCTTAATTCGCTTGTATTCACTGGTTCACACCGTCACAACACAGATTCTGGTTCTGATTCCTAAAGGGATCCTCTTCTTAATGCATAACGTAGGAGGTCCTGGTTATAGTCACCAAATTCTTCGCCGTGACGTCCGGTTCGATAGGCCAACTTTATGTTGGGGTTGTTTCCAATAAAACTTGTAGATATATACTTAGAATTTAATGTCTTTCTACAATGAGTTGTAATAGTTTAACAATAGGTTCTGTGGCGTATGATGTAATTTTTGAAAGGACGTATGTACGTGCAAGCGCCTCAGTGTCGTAAGCCATCTGATCGCGCAGCATTCGCCGCGGCCGGCCCAGCGGTGGGGGACGGTGCCGGTGGTTCTCGAACAAAAATTTCAATGGTCAAAAACATGCTGATTCAAACCACTATCTGTGTTTTTCAATCTCTGTTGATTTTGGAGCACTTTTTTTTTTTTGTTTGGCGTCAGTGGCACGGTGAATTGCTTTGCAGCTTGGCGCTCAAAGGGTTAAATTAAACAGGATATGCGTGGTGACACGGGATAGAGGAAGCCTTGCATTCTCGAAAACAATATCCTAACTAGACAGCTGTGAATATGACGTATCTCATTCATGCCATACACAGTAAAAGATCTGTAAGTCGTGTGTTATACGGCAAGACATAGGAGTCTCGCGGCAAGTTATGCTAGGTCAACAATACTTAGATTAGAAACGGGTTTTCAGATTGAGCAAGAATATATTTGATCGA
This sequence comes from Apotomis capreana, assembly GCA_947623375.1. NCBI lineage: Eukaryota > Metazoa > Arthropoda > Insecta > Lepidoptera > Tortricidae > Apotomis > Apotomis capreana. The sequence goes on from OX392504.1 coordinate 17,638,572, forward strand.
GCGACCGAAGCGGCTCTGTTTCAGCTTCGCTATGTGAGTTCTGTTCTATTTCCAGCTATTCTCGCCTACTGGCCACATTTGCCATGAAATTTTGTGAGTAGGTTCGATAAGTATATAAAATGTTTATGGCCATTTAGTTTTTGGTTTTTTTTTTCATGGCTTAACATAGGGGTTGGAACCGTCAGTAAGTACAAATTTCGAAATAAACTTCTACCTACTGATCACAGAGCCACTACTAGTGATAGATAATCGTTGTAATAGCTCTACTAGATATTTTACTGTTCAATTAAATAACACTTCACATAACTAGAAACTAGTTGCTGATGATAGCTTCAATGCGGATTTTCCCGCCTCGTATGGGCCTAATCCCAAGTAAAGCAAACTAATTCTCCGGTTAGGTTTCCATATATAAGGTCAGCAGGAAAAAACACATTATTTATAGCCTGACAAGTGGCGGTTTTCAAATTCAGCTCAATCTCTCGTTCTTTTGTAATATATATATTGAAAATAACATAACATCATTGTGGATACATTTCGCTTTATTATGCGATACTTATTTTTAATTCCTGGAATCTTTAGTCTAGGTTAGTGCTAGTCCATAAGGACTGATAACAGTGCCTAAACCCTCCATATACAAATTTTACTTTACCCTTTGGCTAACCGCGGAAGGAACAAAATGTATGGAATTCGTGAGATGAACATGAGTTGGCCAACTGAATCGTCTCTCCTGGCAGCTACTTTACGAGCGTTGCCGTGCGTTGCCGTTGTCACATGGAGCTATTATATAAGACAACAGGAGTGCGAACTGAGAAAAAGTTTGTACACAAAATTAAACCTTAACATACGTAATTATATAAAATATATTTTACAATTAAAGGGGCCATGATCCGACAGAGACCGCACGAATTAAGTGAACGGCAGAGATTTAAGTTAAAAAAATCTTTATTTAAACTAACAGAGTAACAGTACAGTTTTACAATCAAAAGTATTCTAATCTTAAAATTAATTAATATTACTATTTATAGCTAATTTCTGCATCTTCAGCATTGACGCATGTCCCAGAAAGGTGTTTACTGCGTTGATGCTGATATGCGATAATTATCGCTGACGCGAGAGGATTTGGGCGTTGCAGCACCCTTAACTCCTCCCTCCTCAAGAGAGAAGTTATCTGAAGGTGACACAGTTGGCTTCAGATAATTTCGTCTGAAAAATACAGAATGTAGCTTATGGGAGATATATGTTAATGCTATAATAAGTGCTGCGACGTATAACGCAATGGTCCACACACTGACTCTATAGCTAATGACATAGCTTTCACTATCATCACTATCACTATTGTAGTTGACGCTGTTGAGGATGTCCTTTACATCGCTGAAGTCCACGCCTCGAAGATCTACCTCGTTCTCGTTCCTCTGGATCTGAAGCTGCGGTTCTGGTAATATTACAGACGGTAATGTATAGCTGGTTATTGTAGTATTGCTCGTTGCCTTTATGGTTATATCATCTATTTGGGTTTCGCAGTATTTGGTTGGTGTCAGTATGCATGTTCCTTCTAGGTTGTGTTTGGAGACTTCATCTCCGCAGGTTTCGGTTATCACTGCTCTTCTTCTGGTGTAGAGGAGCCAGTGGTCAGATGTAATCTTCTGGATAATTGTGTCTTCCGTTTTGATTGTTTGCTGGTTACATTTTGTGAGGCTATCTTTAAGTAGCATCAGTTGTTCTATACAGGTTGCTGTTGGATGCTGCACGACGTCATCATCAGTGCAGAGGTATTTATCTTCCTCTATTTCCTCGCAATATCTAGCTACGGGTTTGAATTGCAATCTACTCATCATGAGGAATGGATATTTGGGAATTATTTTGAATGTTTTATCGGTTTCAGGTTTATATATTGGAATAGGGATAATCTTGTAATAAATATATGTGTTATTTTCAATAAGTGGGATATCTAATACAAAAGTTAAGCGGTTATTACTAATAAATGATTTTAATTCTATACTACGTTCTATCTTAACTAAATTTTCTTTTGAAACTGGATAAACTACAGTAGCGTGTTTCTCTATTTCAAAAAGAACATTAATTAATTCAGTTGAATTTATTACGGACTGGTGTAGCGTTGACAGTTTACTAAAAGCTATGGCGGTTTCTATTTCCTGAATAATATTATAAATAGTCCGAAAGTTATTTAGAATCTGGTAAACGCTGTTCATTATGGAAACCAAATTAAAAAGTTTAAACTCTTCTTTTTGAATTGACTCTAATTGTTTAGTTTTATAACCTAAATGTTTAACGTTAAAATTAATGTCACTTGAGACGTTTACTAATTTATCAAGAGCTTTTTGAAGTAAGGTTACCTTATTTTCTACTGATGTCTCCTTATGTTTCATATTATCAATTGCCGTATTAAATCTAATTGCATCGTCGTTATCTAAGTTTCCCGTAATTAATTTAACTACTGATCCTAATGGGTTGAGAATACCTCGTTTTGTTCTTGCCGTTGGCAGAATCTGTAATAATCTATCTCTAGAAAGCTCTATAAAAGAATTTACTTGTACTTCTAAACCCATCAGTTCTCTTCTAGTATCTATGTTACTATCAATAATTTGTTTCAACTTACTATACTGTTCTAAATTAGCTTCTAATAATAAACTTATCGATTCTAGATCTATTGTCTTAATAATGCTCCAGGAACTAGTCCTCATCAGAGCTGTACCCATCTTGACTGGAGCTATCCCCGGACTCCGCTCGAGGTTTTGGATGTTGAGGCTGCATCCCTGATGCGCCAGGGCCATCAGTAATATCACACGCCACCTGTGGAGGTCGTTTGATATTCTTGAGTGCTACTCGGGTGTTACGCTTTTTTACTTGGACAGGGATTATATTACTATCTGGTTTGCCTATAACTTTAGCTTTTACAAATCCAGGTAGCTCTTTAGCTTTACGGATTCTCGTGTCCTTCATAAAAATCGTATCGCCTTCCTTAATTTCTGGTGGGATTTCGCCTCCTTTCTTTTCCCTAACTTTAACCTTATCATTAACTAATTTCTCACTAACATATTCATATAGTACTTTTAATCGTTTCCTGTGGTCTATAAGCAATTTTTGCATAAGATTTAGTTCCCTATCTATATCGAACAGATTTCCGGTGTCTGTATGACCAAAAACCATTTCAAATGGGGTAAACGTTGTTGCGCTATGAATGGAATTATTATAGGCCATTATAGCATAGGTCATGACAGATGCCGCGTCCTGTTCGCTTTTATCATATTTTGCTAAACGGTAAATTTCAATGAGAGTAGAATGAAATCGTTCTACTATAGCCATCGAATTAGGGTTATTTGGGGTTCCTATGTGCAATTCAATTTTATATAAGCTCAATAGTTCCTTCATTAGTTCGTTGTTGAATTCTGCGCCAGAATCACAACTGATTTTCCTGGGAATACCATACATGCTGAAATACTTAATCAAAGCTCTTACGACTTCTGGAGTGCTTCGATTTGGTATACCTATTGCCTGTGCTAATTTGCTAAAGGCATCTACTGCTGTTAGGTAATATTTACCTTCAATAAATAAGAGGTCTATAAAAAAATCCTGGAATGGTGATTCCTGATTTTGAGTGAGTTGGATAAATGGCTTGATGGGCTTTCTTTCATACTTCATCTTGCGACATTGTTCACATGAATTAATTATTGCGGAAATTGTTTCTTTCATATTGCTCCACCAATACGACCTTTTAAGTTTGGCTAAAGTTTCATTTATTCCCCTGTGACATGTCTTGCCTTCGTGATATTTTTTGACTAATTCTTTTATATCATCTTCATCCGTCATGTTCACAACTCGTTCTGTACATTCTACTAAGTTTTGCGTACCTTTCTTGTAAAGTTTCGTTACAACGTGACTGAAGGTCTTTCGAAACTCTGGTACTTCAAAATAAATATAGTATTTATTTTTAAAATCTACATATTCCTTTAAGAATTTCTTAACTAACTGTTCGTTCCCAACTGGCATGTGGACTTCAAGGATTTTCTGTTTTTTATTAGAACTATCCTTGACACTAAAATCATTTTTGAACCAAGTATAGACTAAAATCTGTTTAGGTTTCATATCTATCGCTTCATTCATTATTGGGATACCTTCGTGTTCTCGGTTCGAGACAGAGTGAGCTGTAGCTGAAAGCTCTATAGTTTCTATTTCTGGTTCTGATTCAGGCCTACTGAGTTTTGTTATTTGATCAACAAGTGACTCTACGTGTTTTTGTATTTTCTGTTCTTGTTCGTCTACATTAACTGTCATTGACTCATTGTCATCGTTTGTTATATTAAGTTTTATACGAGACATAGCGTCAGCGTTCGTGTTCTGGTTACCTTTTTTATATAAAATTTCAAATGTGTACTCGTTTAACCTTAATCGCCATCGCGTAAGTTTACTGTTGGGTTCTTTCAACGAGTACAACCAAGCGAGGGGACGGTGATCGGTATAAATATAGAACTTATTTCCATACAAATAAGGTCTAAAATGTTTTACACCCTCTATTACGGCATAAAGTTCCTTTTCTATAGTACTGTATCTAACTTGATGTCGCTTAATGTTTTGCTAAAGTATGCAATTAAGTGAACGGCAGAGATTTAAGTTAAAAAAAATCTTTATTTAAACTAACAGAGTAACAGTACAGTTTGACAATCAAAAGTATTCTACGGGCTTATCTGAACCAATGGTTCCTTGAGATAATACTGCGCCTATTGCGTAGTTTGAAGCGTCTGTCGTCAAGATGAAAGGCTTTTTAAAATCTGGGAATTGACAACATTTCATATTTTTAAGACTATCATTTTATTACTTTTCTGAATTCTGCTTAAAAAGATGAAGTAATCTCTGTTTTTATTTATTTTTTGAGATGATTATTTATTTTATTATTAATTTATAAAAACATACTCATTTTAAAATGTGGCAACACCAAAACCAGAACTTAATGGAACGGTTACTTTAGTCAGTTTTCTTATTAAAAAAAAACTTAATAAAACTCGGTATGCATCTGTCATCTGTCAACGTCAAATAAAAAAATATATATTTTTTCGCTCTTTGGTTTAGACAACAACCCTATTCAGCCCGTATTGTCTTAGATTGCAGTTATTTGATGTATTTTCTTATATTTCTTTAAATACAGAAGAATAAATTCAAAGATTTTTTTTTAAGGTACACGACATAAAGCCCTGTCGATCTCTATATTAACTTCCACCTGTTATAAATATGAAATGTTGTCAATTGCAACAATGGTGCGTTAGTTAATATTTTCTTACAAAGTTCAAAGCTTTCCTTGTATTCATCATCTAATAAAATCTTTTTCCCTTTCTTCAAACATACAGTCATTGGTCTAGTAATTTTTGCGAAATCCTTTATAAATTTCCTATAATATCCTATGAGTCCTAAAAAGCTTTTTATTTCAGTAGTGGTTTTTGGGATGGGGTAATTAAGTACCGCAGTAATTTTGTCGTCGTTTGGCTTAAGTCCTTCACTCGTTATGGTATGTCCGAGATAGAGGACTTCTTTCCTGAGAAAATGACTTATCCAATTGGACTTTTAAATTTGTTTCTCTGAACCTATCAAATACTGCTTTCAGTTTGATTATGTGCTCCTGAAGGCTGCTTGAGAAGATTATAACATCATCAAGGTATACAAGACAATGTATTCCTTGAAGTCCTCTCAGGACGTTGTCCATGGCTCGCTGGAACGTCGCTGGAGCCGTTTTCAGTCCAAAGGGCATCCTGTGGAACTCATAGTGGCCAAATGGCGTGCTGAAGCCTGTTTTGGGCTTATCTTCGTCATTCACTTCGATCTGGTGGTACCCACTAGCCAGGTCCAAAGTGGTGAAGTATGTGCTTTTTCCCAGCATATCAAACAGGTCATTTATGTTTGGTAGCGGGTACTTGTCATCAACTGTGATGTCATTAAGACGTCTGTAGTCAATGACCATACGCCACTTTTGTTCCCCTGACATATCCATCTTCTTAGGTACTAAATGGACTGGGGCACTCCATGGAGAGTGTGACTCTTGATTGACGTTATCATTAAGCATCTTTTCCACTTGTCTTTTAATTTCCTGTGTCTGGACAGGAGGCATTCTATGCGCTTTAATATATATAGGGTCTTCGTTGACCGTCCGAATTTTATGTTTCACTTGGTTAGTGAAAGATAAGGGAATATGTTCACAATAAAATATGTCCTTATATTCCTCACATAGCTGACTTATTTGTTCTTTTTCTTCTTTATTCAGGTCATCCAATCTCAATTTTGAGAGATTTTCTGACAATAATTGGTTCGTGGTGGTCGCGTCTTGCGAAAAATTTAAATTTATTTTTTCATCAGAATAAGGCTCGACTTTGAAAGGTGCCGTAATTACTAAAGTCAATTTCTCTGACTTGTAATTCTGAATCACAGTTGTAGCGTATCCATTGACACAGCTAACAAGTGCGGTTGGCATTCTAATGCCTTCAGTAAATTGTTGAAAGTCTAATATGGCATCGCCATTTAATAAATTTACCGGTAACTTGACCCGTAACTCGCTGCGAGGAGGTAATTCGAGTTTCTCTCGCATTGGCGGCGTGTAAACAATAGGTATTCGTGTTGTATTTGTATACAACATTTGACTTTTCATGTCAATATTTGCACCTAATTGTTTCAACAGGTCGCTACCAATTAATCCGTCGTATTTACTATCGACATAAAACTTGTGCCGCTCTAAGCTATTGAAAATCTTAGGTAACGGGATAGAGACAACCGTGTCATGTTTACTACATGCGTGGGTACTGACCACTTCAAATCTTTCCTGTTGCTTATAATTTTTGTAATATCTTTCTACCTTTTCGGGACTAATGAACGATCTAGTACTACCAGTATCTATCATAAACACGCCTTGTAGTTCGGGAACTAAAATGTGCGGCAGTCTACGTAACCTATTAAAATTTAACTCTATTCGCCTTCTATCGTGGAGGCCATTATGAAAAAAATTTCCGCCTCAGTATAGCTGTGGGATGGTCCCGCCCGGGGTTGGTTCCTCATATGATTCAAAATGTATAGGGTTCGTATCATAATTTTCCGTATAATTAACACGTCTCGAACTAGCTGTTCTCATAGTGACGTCAGTGTTAGAGCCCGACGGTACATTACGCGGCGGCACGTGTTGGTTTTGCGAAGCGAACGGTGAATAACCCGAAGGTTGCTGATTGTGCATTTGCGGCGGCCCCGATACCAGCGGTTGTTGCCATTGATTGCGCATATTATTAGAATTATTATTTTGTGGCCTGTTATTCCGATATTGAAATGAATTATTTTGTGGATTAAAATTATTTGGCGGTCTACGGTTACTATTTTGACTAACGGAATTTAAAATATTCCTATTCGGATGTCTATCCTGCCTATTATGAGGCTCGAAATTATTTTGATTATGGTTCTGCCTATTATTTACGTTGTTCCTGAAGGGATTCTTTAAATTATACACATTTTGGAGGTTCTGGCGTTCTAAAACTACCCTTAACGCGTCTTCTAACTTACTTACGCCTTTATCGTAAATTAATTCAACTAACTTCTGTGGTAAATTGTAAGTGAAGGTATCAAAAGCTAACTGATGGTAAAGCTCGCCTTTGGACCTTCGCGTATTCGGGTCTGCTACTGTCTCTGTGACTTTCGCAAGTAATATACCAAGATGATGCTGAATTCGTTGACAAAACTCTAAATAACTTTCGTCCTTTTGGATAACGAGTCCTTCTAAAGCCAATTTGAGGCCATGCTCGTTCCTATGATCCCCGAAATGCTTACTAAGGGCTAACTTAAGGTCATCCCATGTTGTGATGCCCTCCTGTTCGGCTATTAAAATAGCTGCTTGCCCTGTTAACCTACTAGTAATAATCTCGTACAGATATCGGTCCTGTTCGGGACTCCTAGTATACCTACTAATAACATACTCGCATTTCTTTATATAAACTGGCAATTGTCTCGTATTGCCTTCAAAGAGCGGGATAAGATTGATGAGTGACTGTGGGACTTCCGTAATTCCTTCCATTATTTTAAAATTGCGATATAAATACACTCAACAGAAATAACTACTTATTATTTTTATATAGTACCTAACTAACGATGTCAATTGAAAATAGAATTTGATACCTTCAATGACGATATATTAATGTTATTACGGCGTTGCTAATCCCTAATAACACACATATATTTAATACAAGTGAGGATACGTATAAAAGGAGCAAGAAAAGGATGATGAAAAAGATTGACTCACATTCCCCCCGGCTGCTTTCACGAGTCCTCACTGTGGTGGAACCTTCTGGATTGTTTCCGGTCGGCTGGAGTTGGACAGCGTTCTGGATCGGCTGCTTGTTACTGCTGCGACTGGTCTTCTTGCGTTACTTAATAAATTTATTTGTTCGGCTTCCCGTTGAAACGTTGAAACGTACGTTGCCCGACACGGTGCGATCGCGAAATATCGGTCACTGGACGTGTCAGGAAAACGACGGGAATCCTGTCCTCAGCGCCAATTAAGTGAACGGCAGAGATTTAAGTTAAAAAAAATCTTTATTTAAACTAACAGAGTAACAGTACAGTTTTACAATCAAAAGTATTCTAATCTTAAAATTAATTAATATTACTATTTATAGCTAATTTCTACATCTTCAGCATTGACGCATGTCCCAGAAAGGTGTTTACTGCGTTGATGCTGATATGCGATAATTATCGCTGACGCGAGAGGATTTGGGCGTTGCAGCACCCTTAACTCACGCACTTAGTCTGTTTGTCCCTTTCTATTATTCCCAGTCACAAAAAATCTCCGAGTAATAGTTTTCAAATAAAATAATTAGCAGATTACATATTTTGAAAAATTTACACAAAAAACCCCAAAATAATCAAATATTTTATTCGCTAAACGTTCTTTCGCGTCACCAAAGAAACTAACGGAAAATTTTATGAACGTAATTAAATCCGTTAGTATATAAAAACAATTTTGTTGCTACCATGGCAGGATAAAACCTTTATATTTGAAACCTTATTAATATAACTAACCGGAAAAGACACCATTAACCACTGTCAGCACTTATAACAGTGGTTAATGGTGTCTTTTCTGGTTATTTAATAAAAGACATCCTACTTATATTTGCATCATGGTAAGAATGTACTGAATTAAAGGTTGCAAAAGTAAATCTTTTGGTGGCTGTAGTATATTTTTTCAAGTAAGATATCGTATATTAAAATGAAAGTATGTCAAACTTTGATAAAGTACTAATAGTGACAACGAATTTACAAAATTACCGGATAATTCCGATTTATATTTTACTTCGAGAAATATTATTCGTACTAAAAACAACATGATCAAAAATTTATTGCAGTAATGTCGTTTTCAATATACTACGATAATCCTTCACTTCACTTCACTTTTTTCTTTATGGCTACTGTGCATCTAGCACAATTCTGCCAATGACAAGTGTTGAGCTTAGCACGGTACATAGATAAAGCATAGCACTTTTAAATTTTGACACTTTTCGGAGCTGGTAATTCCTGAGGACAAAAATCACATACACAGAAGCTGATGGGATGTTTGAAGTATCAGGTGAAGAAATTTTGAACGTGATATCGTCGCCATGGAGGACAGCTTCTTTTGCAGCTTGATCTGCCCTCTCGTTTCCTAGTATCCCACAATGACTCGGTATCCAAATCAAAGATACATCTAAACCTGCCTTGTGGCAATTATAAATGGCATGTTTCAATTGCCATATGAGAAAGTTACGAGCACAGTTTTTGAAAGGATGGGCCGAAATTGCCTTTAGAGCACTGAGGCAGTCTGAAAAAATGACAGATGGTGTAATTTTATGGGTGAGGATATATTCGACGGATTTCCAAAGGGCCAAGCATTTACCTGAGAATACTGATGACTCGGGGGGAAGTTTGAATTTGGCGACATGGTTTGTGTTCAGTAAGAGAAAGGCGGCTCCTACACACCCTCGGTTTGAAAGCTTAGACGAGTCAGTGAAAAAGTATGAGTGAGCTGGGAAGTAAGTGTTGACGTATTTAATAAAAAGGTTATTGCAATTTATAGTTTTTTTGTCAAGACCCGTGTCAAGAACTATGCGTGGGGGAAATATTAAGGCCTCAAAAGGAACGGAGTACAAAGGGAGAGTTGGAGATTTCGTAATGGGGGCTCTCAGTGCCGCGATTTTCTCGTAGCTCTTTACGAGATTGGGTTTTTCCTTGTTGCGCCAGAATGCCTTGTTAGTCCCGTACCATTGGAGGAGTCGGAGCTTTGGTATAAGAGGATGTGACGTCTGTCTAATAATTGTATAAAGATAACGGTCCGAGAGGAGTTGTCTTCTTAAATCGAGTGGAGGATCGGCACATTCTACTTGTACCGCTCTGTTGGGAGAGGATTTCATGGCGCCAGTAACTAGTCTCAGGGCTTTCATTTGAATAGTTTCGAGTACTCTGAGGGCAGCCTTATTACATGGTTCAAAAATAAAGGTTCCGAAATCTAAGTGGCTCCGAATAAAAGCGTTGTACAGTAATTTTTAGAGTATGGATGCGCTCCCCACCAGGTACCAGAAAGAGCTTATTAATTTAATTAAGGTTTAATAGGGTATTATGAAGTTGGACGTAAATAAAATCTATTAATATAACAACAGAAATTTATTGAAGTTAAACTCATATAAAGTAACATTAAACTTGAAATCCAAGTAAAATAATCATAAAAGGGCTAACTTAGAATATCGACATCTATTTATTTATTGTTATTATTGGAGCTTGAAAATACATCAATTTATTAAAGTTATTGCTAGAATAAATTAAACATAATTTAAAAATGAGGGTACTCAACTCTGATCGTAGCGCCGGCGGCAGAACAAGTGAGCCTAGCCCCACCGAGCAGCCGCTTTTATACTTGTTCTGTCGCCTGATCGATGACGTCAGTCGTGTGATGCCTTTTATGATATTTTCATCCATTCGTACATTTTTAACTTACTGTTACATGGTTTATACACTTCTAAATTAAACTTAATAATTATGATGACATGTTATGATATTATAATGAACTTTATCGAATTTTAACAAACACAAATCCAACAAGCTCTTAGCATATTTAAGTTTTTTTCACATTTATTGGCAACGTACTTTAGATGGGGGACCCCTTGGAATCGACGGTCAAAAATAACTCCCAGAAATTTTACTGATTCCTTAGTAGGAATGGGTTCATCGGGTGTCCTATCGTTTGACCAAAAAACGTTTGACAAATGATCACTTGACCAAACAACGTTTCACCAAAAAAACGTTTCACCAATTGATCATTTTACAAAAAGTCATTTTACAAATGATTCACTTCACCAAATGATCAGATGTTAAATTTTCATTTTACAAATAATCATTTGACCAAATGATCATTTAGCAACTGAGTCATTTGACCAAACTTGAGGTGAATCAATTTCAGAGCAGATCCGACCCGGCCGGGTTAGGTTAGGTTAGTTTTTTTTTTATATCCATAAAAAAACGTAAATAAGGTAAGATAAGATAAGACAAGACAAGACATGAAATAACATTTTGTAAAATGATATTTTGTAAAATGATTTTTTGTAAAATGATATTTTGTCAAGTGTAGTGTTTGTAAAATGATCATTTGTAAAGTGAATTTTTGTAATATGATACTTTTGTCAAATGTCTCGTTTGCCTAATGAATATTTGGTGAAACGTTGTTTGGTCAAGTGATCATTTGTCAAACGTTTTTTGGTCAAACATTAGTGAACCGGGTTCATCGTTGTATGGTAAGTGGCATTCAGGGGGGTCACGGCTTCTTGAGAAAACGATGGCTGAGCTTTTTGAGGAGGATAACGAAAGTCCGTGCTGGTCCAGCCAGGTGTTAAGGGACCTTAGGGCTCCATTAATTTAATCCGCCGCAACCGGGACTTTTTTGTCATTACAATAAATCGCCAGGTCGTCTGCGTATTGCAAAGTTCTACAGGCCCAATTGACGGATTTGTCTAAATCGAAAGAATATATATTGAAAAGAATCGGACTTAAAACCGAGCCTTGGGGAAGGCCCTTCCAGACCTGTCAAACCGCCTGAACATCGCCATTCCATCTGACCTTAATAGACCTGCGCATCAGTAAATTAGAGATAATTTGCACAATCTTTGACATTTTGTCTCTGAGTACTGAAAGAAGTACATTATCATACGCGGCTGATACGTCCAGAAACACTGCAACCACGGATTCTTCTCTTGAGAATGCCAGTCTTATATCAGTAGAGAGTATGCTATGGCTATCTGTGATGCTTTTTCCTTTTCAGAATCCAAACTGGAACCGCGGTAAGATGCCTCTGCTCTCGAGAAACCAATCCAAACGATTTTTTATTAGGTGTACCATGACCTTACAGAGAGTCGAAGAGAGAGCTATTGGACGATACGAAGTTCCTAAGTCAGAATTCTTACCCGGTTTCAGAATGGGGATCACATACTGCTCTTTCCAAGTGTCCGGGACATAATCGGAGTCTAAGAGAGAATTGACAATATTTAGGTAATACGTTTTCGTCACAGAGCAGGCTCTGGATAGGAAGGAGTACACGATACCATCAGGACCTGGAGAGGAATCCGAAAGCGTCTCTAAGACTGATCGTAACTCAGCTATGTTAAAAGGAGCAGATAGGAAATCGTTATTATTTTTATCTGTGTTCGTTGGTACTTGGGAGGGGAATTCGGTATAGGGGGGAACGTAAGGAGGAGCTAATTTGTTCGCAAAATCCTCGAGCCATAAAGGGTGACCCGAGAATGAAAGGGGAGGTGATTGACATGACTGTACGTTTCGAAATGCTTTGATATTACGCCAGATAAGGGATGGATGGATGGAAGGAGATATACTTTCACAAAATTTATTCCAGCCTTCTCGTTTTTTTAGCTGAAAGAGTTTTTTTGGTCTTGGCTTGAACCTGTTTGAGAGTGAGGAAGTTTGCCATACTCATGTCTAGACTAAAGGTCTTTTCAGATTCTTTTCTCTCTTTTATTAAGGACGTACAGTCAGAGTCCCACCATGGGGGAGAGGGACGTTAGTTGGGAGATAGGTTCTTTGTCGGAATCGACGTCTCCGCGGACTCCAATAGCGCTTCGGAAAATAGGGAGTAACAATTCAAACAATTCGCTTGTGAAACAGAAGGTAAATTGCTATTTTTTCTTTCTGCTGTGAGCGCATACAAAGGCCAATCAGCTTTTGCGAGATTAAATTTTTGAATAGGTGGAGGAACCGAAGGTGTAGTAGAACTAGATAAGTAGGTGAGCGTTAGTGGGGAATGATCACTTCCGTAACTGGATGGTAATATCTCCCAGTAAATTAGAGGGGCTAAAGATGGGGAGCAAATGGAGACGTCCACGGCTGATGGATTTTGAGCGGGAGAAGAGCGGCGAGTGGGTTTGCCATTGTTCAGAACAAAAAGGTTAAAAGAGTTGATTATATCTGCTAGTTTAAGGCCGGAAGGATTATTAACATGAGATCCCATAGAGAGTGGTGGCAGTTAAGATCTCCCAATATCAGGAGTGGCCCCGAGGCACCTCTTAAACGAGCTTCAAGATCGGAAAGAATTCTAGGGGATGGGTGAGGGATATAAATCGAGAATATAGTAATGTCTAGCACTTTACAGGCAACGGCGTAAAAAGAAGGATGTGGCGGGATATTTATTACGGAGTAATTTACACCCTTACGAATAAGGAGAGCGCAACCGTCGTAACCTGTAGGGGAATCTTGTCTGAGGCAAATATAGTTGGGGCAATTAAAAGCAGAGTTTGGTTTAAGCCAGGTTTCGGAGATAGCCAGACAAACTGGTTTAAAGTTTTGAATGATGTGTAGGAGATCAATCTCATTGCGGCTGATACTCCTGATGTTCCATTGCACGATGGTTTGAGCCATGAGGCCCAGAAATGGGGCCGTTTGATAAGAAAGAGGACAATGTAGCTAGAATATTGGCAACGTTGGACGGTAACGGGACAGCGTTCTGCTGTAGGATTGAAATTAGAGACGAAACGATGGAGTTAAGCAGGGGCCAAATGTAGGGAATAGCGGGTGTTTGGGTAGCTGGGCTAAGGTTAGAGAACATAACTCCTTTGGTGGGGGAGGGGGATCGTAGTGTCTTACAAGGTCATTGTGGGCCTGTTTATCGTACCCATGATCATTACTCGGGGCAAGGGGCTGCCTTGTTTTCGTAATAGTTTTTTTATATGATGTTGATGCCTGGGTTACTTCATTATACGGCTTCCGAGAAGATGGGAATTTGCGCTCCGCTTCCTGGTATGAAATGCTTTCGTCACCCATAGTGCGTTTTATCAACTGTTGCCTATTGTACTCCGGACATCTTTTATCGGTAGCCATATGAAGGCCAGAACAGTTCAGGCAGGAGGCTTCCGCAGAGCAAGCCTCAGCGTCATGTGGTCAGCGTCAACTCCACGCTTCTTTCGCATCTTTTTAATCCCACCATCTTTGATTTTAGCTACTCCATTCGTGAATAAGTATTGCCCAAACTTGACAGGGTGTAAATAAGCTCCAGAATCGGCTTCTTGCGTATCCCGCGACACGTGAACGATGAAGGGTTCTTTATCTGAGGGATAATACTCATTCCGAGTTTGGAACTGGGATGGGGGGGGTGAGGCGAGGGCTATTTGTATTTTGAGTTGGAGGGGCGGATTCTTGGCTGAAACGGGGCATCTTGGGAGAATCGGGCTAGTCGCCTGAGCCAGAGGGATCGCGAGTAACTGATAGATCTCGTTTTTCACACTTTTGATTGTTTTTTGAGAATCCGAGTTGGGGGGTAGATCCGCATTTGCTTCATTCCTATTCAAGAAAATTTGATCCAGGGATACTGGAGAATTTTGAATTTCCATATGAAATGCTGGACAGGGTGGATCTTCTATAAATCCAGAGATACCTGGATCAAATTGAGGGGACCTCATATTGAGGAGTCCTGGAGAGGGGAGCACAAAACTCACATGTGAGTAGTTGCTGCCCTCTCCTATCACAAACAAAAAGAGTTACTTACGTGACAAACAGATGCACAAATAATGAACAACACAAGGGGACGAAAACACAAACAGAATCAGGGGTTACTCAAACCGTAACGGACTTATAACCAAAAAATCCATTCCGCACACGTGCACCACTCAAACGCTCGAAGCAGAATGTAATCCTTCGCTATCTAAGGGTGGTTTAGGTTTCCATTCCAACCAGCATTGTATGTATACCCGCGTAAAGCCTGACCAGAAATATATGAGGATTGTCAAGAGGGCGCTATTTATAAGATATAATATGGCAACAATTTTGCAACCAATCGCAACCTACTATAATGACATTAGTTTAAATACCTGTCAGTTCCACTATGATAACCTCGTAATAGCATTTTATGGAATGCACTCTTTTCCTGACTGATCCCGCAATATGGCGCAGCCTCATATATTTCTGGTCAGGCTTTAAGTTCGTTCTTGTAAGCGCGTGAGAGGTGCGTATAGGCGCCGTGTCTTTTAAACCACGTTATAGGTACTTATGATAAAACAGAGTAAGGATGAGTCCCACTTTGTTGCTAAATATTTGGTTACCCCAGTAGAGTGGGATAAACGGACTACTCACTTTTCACTTGGATCGTTGAATCGTAACAACACTCAGTCCAGGTGTATCCTAGGTCCATGCGTTTTCATTAACGAAACGTCAAATCTGACATTACTAATGTCAATGTCAAAACTAAACCAAACCAAACACTGAAACGAGAATTTCAGAACCTGTAATTTATTTATCAGGTTCAGAATAAACGAATTAAACTAAAGAATTGCATAATTCTTCTCAAAGAACAGAAAAGCGATTAAAAACCAGTAAGCTTCTCAGATATCTCAGCGTGAGAGCGTAAAAGTTTTCTCATAGTTTTAGTTAAGGTAAGATTTATTATTAATTGGTATTCATGAGTGTCACTGTTAAGTTTTTTAGCTAACTTAGTGCTCAAAAAGTCCTATTGGTATGGTACAAGTTTATCTACTCCCATACCAGTTTTATATTGATCTCAAATAATTTTCCATTTTCAGGTTGTTGCATCTTGGAAATTCGTAGAATTGTTGCAATCAGCCGCCTGCCCTGTAAAGATTTGCGTGACTTAAAGGTAATTTAAAAAAGTTTTGGAAGGTGTGGCATTCCTTGGTTAAGGTAGTTTGGCTTCTGCAAGAATTGTTTTATATTCCACACTGCACCTTAAACTGACTGACCTTTTATTTAATATCCGAAATAAATGTTTAATATCTGTTAATATTAACACATAATATATTTATTCTGCTGTACTTTTAACTGTAAATTAAAAGCAAGATGTTGATTCAAATTGAATCTATTACAAATAAGCCTTTAAAAAGACTTATTGAGCACATATTCTACCTGCTGATAATGTTCATCCTCATTCCTGGTTTCTTGTATTTTGAATTATGTGTTGTGTTACCAGCGGTTGAAGAAAACAAGTCTAAGCAAGTAATTCATATGTGTCTGGCATTCGTCTTGTTACTAAACATTGTAGGAAATATGATATATGGAATGTTTACTGATAGCAGTATTAAGGGAAAAATGTTAGATAGTAAACAAAATCCGAGCTGGACCTTATGTTCAGTGTGTGAATGTCTACGGCCTCCTCGAGCATGGCACTGTAATATTTGTAATATATGCATTTTAAAAAGAGATCATCACTGCACATACCTGACCTCTTGTGTTGGATATTTCAACTATAGATATTTTATACTATTAACTCTTGACATATTTCTTGCTATGGTGTATGCATTTTACTATAATGTTAAGTTTGTATCTACATTTATATCTTGGAACCATGGACTAGTACTTATTCGATTTATTTTTCCTCTTGCAAATTTTGTGGTAGATTTTGGTTATGAAAGTTTATATGTATTTATGGTTGTTATCAATTTTGTAGTGGCTTTGTTTACGGGGTTTTTGGTTTACTATCATTTTAGTAATATCTTACAAGGTCAAACCACACCTGAGCGGAAACATAATGAAAATTTATACAACAAGGGACTGAAAGGCAATTTAATTGAAGTGTTTGGTTCAAAATGGTACTTGACATGGCTTTCGCCATTTGTTCAGAGCCCACTTCCAGGTGATGGCATTGAATGGCAACAAAAGTGGGAATGATTTTTAATATGGTGTTAATAAAATCCATGTTCACAACATTTAATTCACTATATGTCTATTGTCTATACAATTCATGTGTCGTATTTGTCTTGATTTGATGGAGAACAAGTACTTATTACATAATTTACGTAAGATTTTTTATTTTCACTGTTTACTGTAAAAATAATAGTAATTACCTACCGTGCCTTGGTGATATAAAATGTTCAGCACAAATGAGGACTAAATTTGATTTGATGTTCTTCAAGCGTTAATTAAATCAATTACATAGGTTTTTTATATTACTATTGTTATAAAAGTAACCTACTGTGCCTCTAAAATAAATGGTGATAAATGTACAGCACTGAAATAAAAGATAATTTTTAAATTTCATAGTTTAAATGTTTTTATTATTACCTACAATAGCATACTGAAGTCTTATGAAAGTTTATAGTTAGTTACGATTGACACTGTTTTGTGAGAGTACATCACTATATCTACAAAAATAAATGTATTTACAAAAGATATGTCCGTCATGTTTATTGTCTGTCAGGAATGTTCGAGTTCGGTAATATTTGTGCGAGGTATCTGCTGCGGATTCTGTCTGATTGGACTTGCGCAATATCTTGGGGCGCCGCCGGCTCCTCTTCCCATTCGTGGGGCCGCGAGTCCGTTTCCTCCTGGTCTGTATATTCTTCACTGTCCAGCAAATTCGCAGTTTCATCAATTTGTCTAGTCCTGAAAAAAGATTAAGTTGATTAACACAATTACAGAGACGTAATTTGCTTTGAATAATGATAATGACTAGGTACATTTAGGCTTATAAAATGCTGACATTCTATTTTGAAATATCATAATAGAAGTCTTGCAGCTTGCCTATATGCAAATGTAACTTTAATATTGTTAATGCTGAATCTGATTTGATGAATACTTACGGCTTGATGGATTCTCTCGCGCTTGGAGACAGGTTAAGTATGCCATTGTTAGCTGAATCTATGATATACATGAGCACAGCGGCTATCAAGGAAACTGTAACAAAAAAGTAATTTCAATATGTGATAGTGTAATAGACTTCAATGGTATTAATCTCAAATTGGTGCCTGATAGAAAACTTACCAAATAGACAGGCCAAGAAGAACATTTCCAGCATCAGATACCCATACTTGTCAACAATGATTCCAGCCACTAGAATTACAACAGCCAATCCTAAGTTTTGAACAGCTTGACAACTGTGAAAGAGTTACTCATTGTTATTGCAATTTATAAAATACATAAAAAATAAATGCGTAAAAATTACATTGTTTGACATTTTAATTTATATCCAAAGCTCACTATTAATTAAAGCACGATGAGAATCAATCCTGAAGATCGCCAGCAAAGTAGACCACCAGTCGGGTATTGCCTACGGCATGTTCACCTTGATCATGCTGACGTCACAGCTGCAGTACATAGTATAAAACAAAGTCACTTCCTGCTATCTGTCCGTCCCTATGTATGCTTAGATCTTTAAAACTACGCAACAGAATTGGATGCAGTTTTTATTAATAGATAGTGATTCAATAGAAAGGTTTATATGTATAACTAGCTGTTGCCCGCGACTTCGTCCGCGTGGAATCTTATCTTGAACAGTACATCTTTATTATTTTATTTTCAGATCTAAACAATGTTGAAATTACTTTTCTTTTTTAGTAAGTTGATGTTTTGGATGTTGGTTACTGTAATTCAACAAAAAATAAATAATAATAAATATTGAAGTGCTGCTCCCATACAACAAACGTGTTTTTTTTTTTGCCATTTTATACGTAATGGTATCGAACTTCGTACGCGAGTTCGACTCGCTCTTGGCCTCTTTTTAGTTTCTTTTTCGGCTAAATTGCTCTAATTACGCGGAATCATTATGAACTCAGGATTCAAGTCTCGCACTCAAAATAAATATTTGATCTTCAAACAAATTTTCAACCCCTTTTTCACCACCTTCTGGGCTGAATTTTCAAAAACGAATTCACTTTTCTTGTATTCTGATAATAGATATGCCCTTATACAAAGTTTCAAGTCCCGCGCTCAAAAAAATGTTTGATCTCAATACAAACTATCAACCTCCTTTTTACCGCCTCAGGGGTTGAATTTTAAAAAACGCTGAAATTACTTTTTTTGATTTCTAATTATATGCCTTTATACAAAGTTTCAAGTCCGGCGCTCAAAAAAAGGTTTGATCTCCATTCCATTCCAAACATTCAACCCCTTTTTAGGGTTCCGTACCCAAAGGGTAAAAACGGGACCCTATTACTGAGACTTCGCTGTCCGTCCGTCTGTCACCAGGCTGTATCTCAAGAACGGTGATAGATAGACAGTTGAAATTTTCACAGATGATGTATTTCTATTGCCGCTATAATAACAAATACTAAAAATAAAATAAATATTTAAGGGGGGCTCCCATACAACAAACTTGTTATAGATATATATATAGGTACGGAACCCTTCATGCGCGAGTCGGACTCGCACTTGCCCAATTTTTCACCATCTTCAGGGTTACATATATTTTCAAAAACGCTGAATCACTTTTTTTGTATTCTAATAATACGCCTCTATTTAAAGTTTCAAGTCCCACACTCAAAAAAAATCTTTTCACCAACTTCAGGGCTGAATTTTCAAAAACGCTGAAATTTCTTTTCTTGGATTCTAATTATATGCACTAATACAAAGCTTAAAGTCCCGCCTCCATTCAAAGTTTCAACCCCTTATTTACCAGTTTTAGGGATGAATTTTCAAAAACACTTAAATCAGTTTTCTTTTATTTTATTTTAATACCTATTTACAAAGTTTCAAGTTCCTAGCTTAAAATTAAAATTGAACCCCGAGACAAACTTTCATCCCCCTTTTAACCCTCTTAGAGGTTGAATTTATAATGACGTTAAATTAATGTTATTTTGTTATTATTATATATGCCTTAGTCAAAGAATTTGTAATGGAATCAAACTTTAAACCCTTTTTAACCATTTTAGGGGACGAATTATTGAAAACGCTGAAATTACTTTCCTTGTATTTTAATTATATGCCTTTATACAAAGTTTAAAGTCCCACGCTCAAGAAAAGGTTTGATCTCCATACAAACTTTCAACCCCCTTTTTACCACCTAAGAGGATGAATTTTCAAAAACGCTGAAATCACTTTTGTTCCATTTTATTTGCATAACTTTTTACGAAGTTTAAAGTTCCTAGCTTAAAATTAAATTTGAACCCCAAGACGAACTTTCATCCCCCTTTTAACCCCCTTAGAGGTTGAATCTTTGATGACTTTAAATTAATGTATATGCCTTAATAAGAAGTTTCAAGGAATTTGTAATGGATTCACACTTTCAACCCCTTTTTAACCCTTTTAGCGGACAAATTTTTGAAAACGCTGAAATAACTTTTCTTGTATTCTAATAGTATGCCTTTACACAAAGATTCAAGTCCCGCGCTCAAAAAAATACTTGATCTCCATACAAACTTTAAACCCCTTTTAACCCTCTTAGGGGTCGAATTTTTGAAAACGCTGAAACGACTTTTCTTGTATTCTAATAGTATGCTTTTACACAAAGATTCAAGTCCCGCGCTCAAAAAAATACTTGATCTCCATACAAACTTTCAACCCCTTTTTTACCACCTTAGGGGATGAATTTTCAAAAACGCTGAAATCAGTTTTCTTTTATTTTATTTTAATATCTTCTAACAAAGTTTCAAGTTCCTAGCTTTAAAAAAAACTTGTATCCCATACAAACTTTGCACCCCTTTTTAACACCCTTAGGGATTGAATTTTTCAAAATCGCTTCTTATCTCCAGCCCACGTTATAAAAGTAACCTACTGTGCAAAAATCAACTCTCTAACATTAGTAGTTTCGGCTGTGCGTTGATGAGTCAGTCAGGACTTCTTCTTTTATATATATAGATAATACATGCATAATTTATCAGCATTGCACCCGTGCGAAGCCGGGCGGGTCGCTAGTGACCAATATAATAAATAAATATACTCTGAGCATATGCATTCAGCCGCGCCAATCTGCCTTGTACATTCAGTTGCGTTGCGCCTGATCATTGCCCATGCGCGGATACAAACCCAGAATGGTTGCCGCTTAAGAATATCAGGAGGAAAATAACAGTGGCCGAAAGAGCAATGTAAATATGGCATAAATTCTTTTGATCCTTTGACCCAGCTTACTGTCAATGTTATGCGGTAGAAGGGTGAGATACTTACATCCCGTATGCTGTTCCTAGTTGATTCTCAGGTACAATAAGAGCCACCAGAGGCCACAGTCCAGCTGCTAATAACGAGTAGGAAGTTCCTAGTAACACCTGAAATATTAATAATTCGTGTATAAATAAATGATAGGTAAATTAATATTAGATAGTCTTACACAAATGTACCTATTCCTAATTAAAGCTCAAGTAAATTATCCCTAAATAGGCCACTTTAACTTGCTAGTGCTACACACTATTCCATCCTCGTCGCCAGAATGTTACGTACGTGTGTTGGCTTACGCGTCTGAACCGAACGGGGGTATCCCACAGTTTCTCCAGCTACCCACATTCTGATATACAACATTTACTAACACTCTAAGTGCCCCACACGCCAACGACAGCATATGACAAAAAACCTCAGTATCAGCAAGTACGTGGGAACTCGAGCTAAAATTAAATTTATCATTATCAGATTTAGCTTTTGGAATTTGTATTCCTGAAGTCTGTACTAAGTCTGTATTTCTGTTGACATAATCTAGCTAGAAAGAGAACAGTTAATTTCTAAGCAATCTTACTCTATATTAAAACTTGTCATCACTATAAAAATGTGTGGAGTATAAATATGTCATATATGCGATCCGATCCAATCCTTAGAAACAGCTCATAAGATAAGGTATTGAAATCATTTGGTTTCATATTAACTTACCACTCCAATATACGGGTTGAAGAATGTGAATGCCAACAAGAAGTGCGCTCCTATCGTGGTGACATTGCTTACGATCACCCACATCACATTCCTGCCAGTTTGGTCGATCAGCACTCCGAAGAATGGGCTTAACGCCGCCGAGAGCAAGTATACCATGGAATTGACCGTGTTCGCGTCTTGTGGTACAAAATCGAATTTTCGTTCAAAGAATAATCTGTAACGTAAAGAAATGCAAATTAAGACAACTCATTAAGATTTTTTGTTTAAAACTTGAACTTCCGCAGCACAATTAATAGCGGTTATGTCATTTTCTATGCCAATAATACACTATAGCCGAAATTAGCGCGACGGAGCTAAACCTAGGCAGCTGTTGGAATGAGCTACACTTTTCATACTTTGTTCCCCTTATATAAAATATAAAAAATACAGTTGCCAATATTCTGCTCGACGGTAGTACGGACTTCCATTGCGTGCTGCTAAATAGGAGAAGTATCGTCGTTTCCATGATAAACTTATCAATCTGAATTTTCGAGAACTTGGTATTTTAACCTAAAATGAAAAAGTAATAAGTCTAAATCGTCTAAACGAATAAAAAACAGATTTGAAAATATACCATGGGAACAACGATATTATCAAGCTTTATCGCGTAATCGAATCGCAATTAGTGAAAACGTTTACTTACTTTCCAAGAGCGATAAACGGAAAAATGGCTAAATAATATGCCACACATATCACAGAAACGAGCCAGAATACTGATTTGAAGTGGAGTACGTCGCTCAGATCGAACGGCTCGCTGTTCTCGGACTCCTCCAGCCTGCCCAGGATCTTCTCGGCTCTGTAGTCCATCCAGCCGAGAATCAGCCCACATATGAGGGAAATTAGGCAAGTGAGTGCAGCTGAAATAAAGTATAATTGTAAGTTTTTTATACTGTCATTTGATTGATTCTCAGTTGAGTTTAGTATTCAGGGCATTGTAATCACCGAACCCCGCAATCGAGCAGGCGAGTGTGTAGCAGTCGTAGATTAGGATTTAAATTATTCAATTTATTTATTGCCTACTGATAACGATTCCATATTAATACCTAACATATGACTGTTATTCGCCACGAATTTGAATCACTGGAAAAAACCTAATTAACTTCAAAATCTTTAAATACCTACCTAATGTAGGTGGTGCGGTAAGGGGTGGTGGTCAGAAATAATTGTACTTCGAAATAAGAACTCTATGCACACTACATATGGTTCTAATTTCAACAAACCATTTGCTCGAATTATCGGGTTCGACCGCATACCCCTCAAATTGATGGTTACCAAATTCTTCCCCAAGGGCTTATTTTTACACCATGTCATTTAACTGTCGTTAAATAGGCCATTTGAAAGTCCTGGTTATAATCAAAAACATATTATTATTTAACATTTTTAGGGTTCCGTAGTCAACTAGGAACCCTTATAGTTTCGCCATGTCCGTCTGTCTGTCTTTCCGTCCGCGGCTTAGCTCCGTGATCATTAGTACTAGAAAGCTGAAATTTGGTATGAGTATGTGTATGTATCACGCCGACAAAACGGTAAAATAAAAACTCCCATAAAAAGTGGGAGTGTTTTTTTTTTCGTTTCAACTCTAGTGTGTGGAGTGTCGTTGATCGTTCATAGCAGCCCTCGCATACAGCTCATGGAAACAAAGGTGTTTAGGTCTTTTAAAAATAATAGGGGTCTCCAAACATTATTTTTTGATAAAGTCAGCAGTGCTGTAAATATTCGCTCCGATAATAATAAAAAAGTGTCCCTCCCCTCTAACTTTTCATCCATGGGTCAAAAAATTATGGAAAAATCATGAAAATAAGTACGTTCAATGAAAACTATATTGAATAAGTTTCTGTCAAAAATGACATTTTAGTGGCAAGCTTTTATAGCTGACTGTACTTTTCTTTGGATGTCCATCAAATGCTCACTGAGACGATTCTCAAGAGCCCAAGCTCGGTAGGATTGCTTTTTCTATTATAGAGTTCCTATGGCCACCTTCCGGCTCCATCATCAGATCAGCCGCGTGGTACCATATTATTGTATTGTCATCAAAGTTAAGTAAGTATGCAAAATTTCAGCTCAATCGGTTGACGATATCTGCTTCAAAATTGAGTTGCAAGATTTCACCCGAACAAACATACTTTAAATATACAATGCAAGCTAAATAAAAGCTTGTAATAAAATCGGTCGAGCCATTTTTGAGTTGTCGCAAAAATTTATAATTTTCTTTAAAACGACGTAAGTGCCGCGCGGGGTCCTTATACTTCGAACGTTACACATATTAG
This sequence comes from Apotomis capreana, assembly GCA_947623375.1. NCBI lineage: Eukaryota > Metazoa > Arthropoda > Insecta > Lepidoptera > Tortricidae > Apotomis > Apotomis capreana. Next base: position 17,662,958 of record OX392504.1, read on the forward strand.
TTAACTGCCACACTGTATTAAAACATTTCGCTCAATCTGGCGCGTATAATCGATAACTTCCAGAAGGTAATAAGTAATTACTGTTACTTTGGCGTTTACACCTTTTTATAGAGCTTGAAATCTTTCTAATTTTCGTCTATTGTGAAGGATGGGAACTACGGAACCCTACACTGAGCGTGGCCTGACATGCTCTTGGTCGGTTTTCAAAATAGGTCTCGGTTTTTGTACTGCAATGCTGAGATATTGGTGTAAATTTTACTCACCGCCTACAATGTATTATAAACAGGTTGTGTTGTGATATTTTTACTCTTATCAAGTCCAGTCTATAACGATATACTTAATAGGCAAAGGGCACACAGTGGATTCAATATATGGTGACGAAAGCATAAGATGGATAAGACTTATTACATTTCGAGTACCTAACATTTATGTATGCAGTTTTTTTTATAAATGTATCAGTAAGTACAAAATATCTCTTTAATGGTGAAGTATCACTTCACGAATACGCACCTCTTACATCTGTAGATATAGAGAGGTCATTTTCTCAATATAAGTGGATAGTGAACCATAAAAGGAATGGACCGAAAATATGTAATATAGAAAAAAAAAGATCATTTAAACAACAATAAAATTGTATAACTATTTTGCATTCATGTTGTCTTCTTTAAACCAATTGTAGTCATATCCATATTAAGTATATCGTTTGACATGATTTTGACGTATATTGCATCCACTGTCCGCCCTTTGATAATAGGTAACAACCATAAAAATACATACCAATAAACAATGTCACTCCAAGACGTTCATACCCCACAAAGTACATAGAAACCCATTTGTAGATGGGTCCCATGATCCAGAAGTTGACAGTGCTTCCAAATCTGGAGAAGGACAACTGCAAGCCAAACACCATGTTCAGCTCTTTGCCTTTGAACCAGAGCACCACATAGTTGTTTACCACCACTTGCAGCGACTCCCCACCAATTCTGAAATAGAGATGGCAATGATATGATAAATAATGACACAAAGGTAAATTAAGAAAGAAAAATTTAATGCGATCCACTACAATCTAAGCAGGAATCGTGCGTGTAAAGATAAATAAAAACATAAACCGTATAAACTTAAAAATAACATGTACACGAAAACAACTAAATTTGTATACACTATTTACATAAAAAAAACTGTATACAAATTTAGCCGATTCCGATAAGGGTTCCGCCAATATTGAATTGAACATTACATTCAAGAAAGATCTGGTATTAGACCTAGCCATTTACATTAGACAAAAACAAACGTACAAAATCACCTTCCTTAAAAAAATCCTTAAATTAATCCAAAATCTCCTTAACAACAACTCCAAACAGCGTTTTGAACTTCTCCTCCCAACTTTCGGTAGAAAACAAAATATCCTTCGTCTTCTCAACCAGCCTTTCAAAAGTAATACGTCTCTTCTTCTTGTCCTTATTTTGTCTTTGATCTTCCATATCAGCCCGCTCAATAGTAGGCTGATTGACCAATAGATACTCGGACCTCTTCACATCTGTTACTCTTTTTGACTTCCGCGGCTTACGAACCTCTTGTTGTGGCTCGCTCTCTAATCTGTACTGACTTACTGATCGCTGGCCCTCAGCCTGACAGACAGAATCATCAGACTCTTTAGATTGTAACGGTTTCGACAAAACAGCATCTCTATATCATATAGAGATGCTGTTTTGTGCGCTTTACAGTAAAGCGCACATCCTAGCGTATGGCTAATGCGCATAAGCATTTCAAACACATATGACGCAGAGGGCGCTCCAGTAGCGTATGAATTATGGAATGAAAGATTTGGTATGATTGACGTAGCGATCTAATCGCTCAGTTGGGAGAGCAATGCGCCGGTAACGCAGAGGTCGCAGGTTCATGCCCTGCTTAGATTGTAGTGGATCGCATTCAATTTTTTTTTCTAATTTACCTTTTGTCACTATTTATAAAAATAAAAATGTGGTATTTCCACATAAAAAAATAGAATCGATAAAAAAGATTCCATGAAAATGATATGATAAGTAAATTTATAATAAACCTAGAAGGTGCCCGCAACTTCGTCCGCGTAATGTTTTTCTTTCGCGTAGTTGGGTAAAGAGTATCCTATAACCATCTTTGAATGACAAGCTATCCCTATACCAAAATTGGTTAGTATTCGTCCATCCGTTTCGGCGTGATGAGAGGACCTCATGACGCCGCGCGCTCATCCAAAACAAAAGACTATCCTACATCGCGGTGTTAAGATTTTTCCTGAAATCATGACCCCCTCCTATAGAAAACTGATTTTCAATACAAATATAGAATCTTATAATAGTATAGATATCAACTTCACATATTTAGAATATTTATTTGGAGGCTATGTATGGGATGATTTCTTTTTTCATTGCATCTAATTGGAATTATAGTGACAAATAAGTCCATATTCGTTTTCGTATTGCTGTTAAGATTTCAGCAAATAACTATTATAAGAGTAGAACACATGTTTTAATCCAGGATAAATCATACATTATCATTTCATGATTGACATGATACTGGTCCCAAGTAAACACAAGTTTGTTGACAGAATAATCCCAGTAATAACTTCATATCGATAACCCTAAACATTATTGATAATAATAGTTATTGGATTATGTAATGTTCATAAAATTTGCCTAATTGATATTGTTTTTGATCATTATTTAATTTATATAAATTCCTCTTATTCTTACCCAAATATAAATCTTCCAAGTATTATCAGCCAGAACATATTTAGGTATGCTCCTGCTGCAAATATGAGTGCTCCAATAAATACAATAGTCATGTATATGATTGTGCCTAATCTCACACCAAAATACCTGTAATATAAAAAAAACACAATTATATAGTAATCGTACAGTATATGAATGGCAAACAGTTATCCTCTCAAAGATCAAAAGAAAAAAATGCTAGGACTATTATGTATTTCAATGATTTTTTGGAAAAAAACACAAAAAGCAACACATTTATGTAATTTTGTAAAAGATCTGTCTTAATGGAGGGTATAAGTAGCATATTGTGAGTTTCTTTTTTTTATCTAGTGCAATATACAGTATAAAGCTTGATTAATAATAATACTATAGACTAGACATTTAATTTTAAGAACAGGATTGATAGTCATAATGATTTGTAGGTCAAACCCAACCTTAATATTGCATAGTGATGACAACAGAATTAGCAAACTAGAACACAAATGTGCACATAATGTAAACAAGGTATTATGTATCAGTATCACAACAACAGCTGTGTGACTCACTGCCACAAAGTCCACATACCTATCAACGAGATATCCTCCTATGAAACATAATATCACATTTGGCCAGGAATAAATTGAATATATTAGAGTAAACTGGGATGTGTTCAAGTGCAGATCATCTTTGAAATTATCTGCCAGAGCGCCAGGTGTGTCGTAGCAGAAGTAGGAACCTGCAATATAGCAATAAGCATTATATATATATTTTTTTATATTATGGGCGTAACATGATTTGGCTTGGCATTATTTGAGTATTTTATGTGGTGCAAGTTTATGCGCCTATACCATAAAATTTTAAATAAAATTGAATCAAGCATATAACTGTGGACCCACTACATCAAAGTTTATATTGATTATGTAGAAATCACAAGAGAATAAATAAATACAAAGTAATTAGTTCATTTATGATTTAAAGGTCAAGCTTTCACAAATAAAATATAAACTATATCATAAGTAAACATATACTACCATGTAGTTCATATTGATAACATTTTAGCAATCACAGTGAATAGGACTCTTGAGTTAAATATGGGACAGAGATGCTTACCAAAACAAAGAAAGCACATCAACAGCAGTGCAAAAAAGCGATGCACCCTGTTGGCAGGATGGCACCATGATGAGGTGGAGAGTGTGGTCCTGTTACTCCCACTGGCTTCTGGGTTCTCCATTGTGCTATAGAAAACATAATATTTTGTATAAATATATTGAGATGCTGTAAAAGGAAGAAGTTACAAAATACATTTTAAAATAGTACTTACAGGATATATAGCCCAGTTTTTGCACCGTATTATATATTCAACGAGACAAAGCTCTGAGTCACTAATAAATAACTAAATGTAATAATACTCCGCACATCGATAAAACATAACAGTCACATTATCGCCAACGCCACATAAATATCCTGGGAACGTGTTTCCCTCGCGACACAAAGGCTAAGTTTATTATAGGAAGGATGTGGGAGCGTTTACATTATATTGATTATATGGGGGCTAATCAATTAATGAATCAATCGATAAATAAACAATCCGCATTGCTTGTTGCTGGTACAGACACAACACAATAAATAAATATAGTACAGTACAGACGTCAGACGGCAATAATGATAATAAAGCGTACGAGAGCGTTCGGATAGTAACACTAGAAGAATGATTTTTTGCATGACAGCATTAAGAGCGCATGGTTCTATCTAACCCACGTTTCTTTTTGACATATAATATAATTCAAAATGACTTTGTATTTTTAATTTAATGTATTTATTACAATTTGAAAGGTACCAATTTGTACAATAACTTAAAACAGAGACGTGTTATATTTCTAGAAATCCGAACGTTGCCTAATAAATCAAAACGTCAAAATCCAGTGTTGTCACAGCATTGAGATTTTATATCTAATAATAAAGCCTGACCAGAAATATATGAGAATTGTCAAGAGGGCGCTAGAGTCTGGCCATCGAAACGTGATACTGAAAATGATCACGAAATTTTAAAATTATAGCTCTAATATCGCTGTACAAACTAGGACTAAGCAGTTTTGTAGTTTTGACATTATATTTTTCATCGCCAATAACTAATATATCTGCACCATTGCATTGCTATCAGTCATTGCTCATTGGCGATTAATTTTCAGTATCACGTTTCGATGGCCAGACTATTTATAAGATTTATATGGCAACAACTTTGCAACCAATCGCAACCGCACTATAATGACATTAGTTTAAATACCTGTCAGTTCCACTATGTTAACCTCGTAATATCATTTAATGGAATTTATGGAATGCACTCTTTTCCTGACTGTTTTTCGTGTAGTAAACACGTGTACACTTTATTTATAATGTTACGTTCACAACTGTGAATGATTTTCGGCATTTTCTTTGGATATTTTTAAATATTTATCTTTTAAAGAAAGCACCACGAAATACATTGACATTGACATTGTTGACAAATCATCATAAAATCATTGCCAGTGAAAGAAATTAGTTCCAGTGAAATTCGGCAATATGGCGCATCCTCATAATTATATTTCTGGTCATAATAGTGATACCACGATTTTGCGCGACAGCGGCTGCGGCAGCGGTGTAGGTGTGTCTCGCTCACTCGTATGGCCGCCGCGCTCGGATCTCTGGGTCAACCGCGCTCAAAGTCGTGGCATTTCCGTAACGTAACATCTAAATAAACTAACATTGAATCTACCGAAAATTATACTAGGATGTTAAAAATATATAATAGCAGGCCAAGTGCGAGCCTGACTCGCGCACCGAGGGTTCCGTATAAATAACTGACGGGTTAAGTTTGCACCTGGTATGTCACGCCGGATACAAATGAGGTACGAAGTTAACGCAACCGATCACGTTTGTTGTATGGGAGCCCCGTTAGTATTAATTTTATATTTATTTCCAAGATAGCCCACTGGTTACAATATAATCTACTTACATTAAATACAACTAAAACTAATTACATTTGCTTCACAAATTACAATAGTACTCAACCAGACAATAACTTCAGCATAAAAATCCATA